>JAMKPZ010001403.1:0-55730 GCA_024699675.1 Amphibolis antarctica | reverse complement strand
GACAATTAGGGTCTTTCTTTCAAGCTATAGAAGGTACCAGTCATCATAAACAAGCAGTACCTTGTTATGACCCATAGCCGGAGAAGTGGAATATATAACACGTGCATCAGAAAGCAGTAAGCTGGGATCAAACAAAGAAGGATCTTTCCCAGCTCTAGTTGAACATGATATGGAAACTCTACCAGTTTTTATGAAGTACTTCACTTGTGGACATGATCGCCATCCAAAACTCCACAAAGATAGTGTTGCTCTTTTTTCCAAAATGTAATTTCTGATGTGCTTTGTCTTTTTGTAGATTGTTCGACCAACTGATGACATACAACACCTACATACACCATGACTCCTAGCAAAGAATACTTTCCCTGTAAAATTTTGTAAGGAATCAGATAAAATTACAAAATGGCTGAATTTTATCTAAGATATATGCACATAGGTGGAAACACGGTTCAGAAATTGGTAATCTATGCTAGTTGGGTCAGCAAGCAATCGAACAAACTGGATTACGAAAATACCCACGATGTGATTATTTGCAATGATTGGATCACTACTTGCTAGTGGAGCTCCTAGCAGACAACTAGAACAAACCTGATTTTTTTTTACCAATCAGGCAGTCCCGTAGCTTGCTCCTTTTTTCTTTTGTAATTAATACGAAAACATACCTTATAATCAGTCGAACCATATTCATAATCAAAAAGCAACAATTATAGTGATAAACATGACAAAACAAATCATAGGATCCTTCTCATAAATCATACAACCCAGCACGCTGGAATCCAAGCCATCATCTTCAAGTGAAGGGAAATTGTGGAAAACACTTCGAATTCACCCTACGAGCCAGAGAAACCCTACGGGGGTGGGGGACGAACCCTAAAACGGAACAGACACATGCCCCGCGCGGAATCCAAATGATCAGAAATTACAAAAGACATCACCCCCTTCCGACATGGTCGGCTCCCTTCCAACACGGGCCTTTGGTAGAAGCTTCCTCACCTGCAAGCGCAGGACCGTGCACCATGTGCGGCTCCATCCTGTTCCTCGCCGCCTAGCCCTGGCGTCCGCTGTTCCTCGCAGCTCAGGAAGGATCCACGTACGGTTGGCTCTGGAATCTTCAGGATAACGAGGTGTTTTTTACACTCTAGAGTGTAAGAGTGAAAAAAGAAATGATGCTAATGACCGTGTTTAGTAATAAAATTTAGGTTTTCTTTTTACTTCTGTAGAAGTATTTTTAGTTTCACAATGTATTTTTTAATTTATTTATTTTATTATTAAAATTACTTTTTCTTCTTTTTCTATCTTAAAATTATTTTCTTACGAATCACTTTTTCTACTTCAAGAAGCTGAGAGTAGAAAAAGAATGCTCCATTGGTAGAATTTTTATTATATAAAGTTAATGATGTATAATGTTTTTATTAAATAAGATATATAAATAATAATTATAATTATTTTTACCTTAAAATATAAAATGACGAAAATAATATTATCTTTAACTATTTTTGTCAATAAGTTTATTTTTCTAACACATAAAAATGAGTAAAAATAAAATAAAAATCGTACGTACGATAAAAAACGTGAGCTCACCTCATCTATATATTCTAATCCTATTTCCAGTAATGATGTATTGGAATCTTCAGATTTTAAATTTAAGTTATTTTAGGTTTTTATTAGGAAATAAAAATAGACAATGATGTATTTGACAGATTACAATATAACAGATGATCTATACAATTAAAACAATACAAACCACAATTTCTATTCCATTAATATATATATATATATATATCTCTTATATCATGCAGATAAAATTAATTTTGTCTGTCATGTTATTTTCAATCTCAATCTCTTATTCATATGATGTGAAATTCAAAATGATCTGTAGAAATATTCAAAATGTGTACAACACAAAGAAAAATCTTGCCCTATTTACAATATATTACAGAGTTTGTTCGAAGATAATATTACAATAAACACATCTAACATAAATTTCTTGGATGTTTACATAACTCAATGAGTGAATGATGAAGTTATGGTTAATTATAAAGCTTCTTTTAGCCAAGTAGTTAAAATATTATATATATAAAATATAAAATAATTGTATGGAATGTGATCTGTTACGTTCTCCTTTTTTGATTTATAACAATATTTTTAGTTACCGTTGGTCTGAAAGGAGTTGCGTGTTGGTTTAAAACAAACATCATTGAATTCGTTACAAGAAGAAAATTATTTTAATAAAAAATGTAAAACCATTTATGCACTGATGGAAAGTAAAATAATAGAAATTTTGGAACATGAGAAATAGAAAAGTTGTATAAATGAGGAGAATCTCATATAATAAATGAGATTGCTTGTGCACGTAAATGAGATTGCTTGTATAAATGAAATTTGATAAAAAATTATAAAAATAAAAGTTGCTTGTGCACATATAATAAATGAGGAGAATCTCAAATTTTGAGAATTTGTATACCATGAAAATTGACAAAAAAATTTAATATTAAAATTTTTTAAATATTAAAATAATAAAAATTATTAAAAAATTAATTTTATAACTTTTTATTTATTTATTCGCCGGAAAGTCCTCACCGTCGTAGTTTCATGTGTGTATATATATATAGATTGATAGATATATGTATATATATAGAAAAAAATAGTTCAGTTACTTACAAAAATTACTTTTATAGACGTAAAAAAATCTCTCTTCGATTGCATCCATGCAAAAATAGTTATTTTATTAACAACATTTTTATTTTAACAGTGAATTATTATTGTTGTAAAAATCTCTCTTCGCTTGCACTCTTTTTTTAATTATTATTGTAAAATAATTTTATTAAATTTTAACTTGAAATTATAAATATAATAATATATTTTTAACTATTAAAATATCATTTTAACAGTGAATTTGTATAACAAAATAATGAAATATACAATAAACTCGTAAAAGTGAAATTATTTTACGAATTTTTTTTTAAAAAAATAGGATAAGGTTGATTGAGACTCTTAAGATCCTCGATATATATATATATATATAATAAAAAAATGACGTGTCAATGACACCTTTAATAATAAATTTTAAATTAAAATTTTTGTTTAAATCATTCAAATTTTCTATACATTAGAATTTAAAATTTCTTTTATATTATCAAAATTTTCTTTCTAAATTATTAAAAAAATTACTGAATATTATTAAAATTTCTTTTGTATTATTACAATTTTCTCTTTGAACTACTAAAACTTTTTCTATATCATCAAAATTTCATTTACATATCACCTAAACTTTCTCTATATCACTAAAATTTCCTTCAAATATCATTAAAACTTCTTCAATATTAACAAAATTTCTTTCAAATACCATCAAAACTTTCTCTAAATTTAGCAGTGACGTCACGAAAAATCGTCTCCCATGGCCATGTATATATATGAAGCATGATTGGATGAAGAAGAAAGGCGAAGAGACGAAACGCATCCGTCTCTTGTAGTTGCGTGAGTTTCTGCTTCTCTGCCCATCGATGGCCGCACGGATCATCGCGAGGTCGAGGGCGGCGTCCGGCCTTCTGGCCAGAAGGTTGGGGGTTGCTGCGGCCACGTCGTCGTCTTCCTCCTCCTGCTCCTCAGGTCCGGACGGGAGGCTGCCGCGGTTCCCTGGAGGAGGAGCCCGTCGTTTCGAATCGACGAGGGCTCAGGAAAGTAGAGCAGTAGCACCGTCGTCCGACGACGATCGCAATAATCAGGTACTTGCTGCTTCGACGATTGATTTCCTCCCGTTGCCTTGTTAGAAATTTTTTTTTTTCTTCTACCGGGCGACAAACCATGAGGCGGCTTGGAATGATCTGCTTGCCGTATGGAATTACTTGCTCATAATGTACAGGAATCGGTGTGATATGAATCCACATTTTCCCATCTTTTGGCAAAAGATTCGGATACTTATCAAAATTCACGGAAATAGTCAAATTTCTTGCACACATTCTCAATCTCAAGACAAACGCCACCTTAATTAGTGATTACCTGCCAAAAAATCACTTCTAAAACAGTAATAAGTGCTCCTAAGTTGAATGTTGAATGAATGATATTTTTCGTGATAAAAAAAATAGGAGTTGATGATGAGTTAACATTTAATGTTATTATAATAAATTTAAGTTATATTATATTTGTGTAGTGATATAATTTAAGTGTAAAATATAAGAATGTTATGTGATTGAAAAAGATGATGACAAAATAATAAAAAGAATAAATTAAGAAATGAAAATGTTATTACGAACATAAAAGTAATTCTACGAACTATGATGTTAATGTCATGTTTGACTGAAACTATGATGTTATATGCTTTAATCATTTGTCAGTATTAATTAAAATTAAAATATGGTATGCAGGAAGTGAAACAGAACATATCTACTGTATACCATACTTCATTAATTTGACGGTCCAATTAAGATGGTTGTTTACAAGATCAAAAATGGAATACAAACCTAGTTAATGAAAATGGAATACAAACCTGGTTGGTGAAAACATTCAATTCTGCATATCGTTGGACCTGTAGAGATTTGAAAAGCCTCCACACATAGTACTTCAAAAAATACTTCATCATTTTCAACCTCTTGTTGACGTTGTTGCACCATTTTGTATCTCATCCTCTTGCAATACATGATCTGATAGCAGGAGTTGGACTTCCCCGGTGGAAAGGTGGCGGTAACCTCTCAGAGAAGCTTCATCTCAGAAACACACGAGAGAATCAATTGCTACCGGGTCCTGGACGACGATGGACAGATGATATCAGACTGCAGCTTTCATGTGGTAATTGGGAAAAAAACCAATGTGCTTCTCTAGCTGTATGACATCGAGTAAACATGGTGGATGCATTGAAATGACTTGGGAAAATTCAACATACGAACGTACCAAGCAAATGTGAGTCTTATATAATCTTTGCAGGTGAGCAAGGAACTTGGGTTGAAGATTTACACCGAGATGGTGACATTGCGAGCCATGGATGCCATATTTTACGAAGCCCAAAGGCAAGGAAGGATATCCTTCTACCTCACTTGCCATGGAGAGGAAGCCATCAACATTGCATCAGCAGCTGCTCTTACGGCTGATGATGTTGTTTTCCCACAGGTGACCGGCTGATGGATGCTGGGTGTATGAATGGGCCGTCAATTCCTCTACTTTCTTCGTATCTATCTGAATTTATGGTTGAACTTCAGTACAGGGAGCATGGCGTTCTTTTATGGCGTGGCTTCACGCTTCAGCAGTTTGCAAACCAGTGTTTTGGCAACCAGTCTGATTATGGGAAGGGACGGCAAATGCCAATCCACTATGGATCCATGGAGCACAACTACTACACTGTATCATCCTCCATAGCGTAAGAGGCCTACTCATTCTCCAATTTGGCTCTACTTCTTCAAGTGAATTCAACAAATTTATGGATGATGATGATGGCATTCTCTCGTTTTCAAGATTTACAGTACGCAACTTCCCCATGCCGTTGGAGCTGCTTACTCGCTGAAAATGGACAAGAAGGCGGCTTGCGTGATCACATATTTTGGTGATGGAGGAAGCAGTGAGGTGAGATATCATGACTGTCCCATCCCAGCACATTTGACGGTTCTTGAGAATGCTCTGGTTCATGCCTCAGCTGACGGTTGGATTGTATTCCAGGGAGATTTCCATGCCGCCATGAATTTTGCTGCTGTGACGGAGGCTCCAGTTGTGTTCTTCTGTAGAAACAATGGGTGGGCAATCAGTACTCCTGCATCGGAACAATACAGAAGTACTCGACCATCTATGACCCTGCATCAATTTGCTTTATCAACTTCACAAATCTAAGCTCCTTACCATTCGATGCTTGGGCACGACAGGTGACGGTGTGGTTGTCAGAGGCCAGGCATATGGGATACGCAGCATCCGAGTAGATGGTAATGATGCTCTTGCTGTTTACAGTGCTGTTCATGAAGCCCGTGAAATGGCGATAAGTGAATCCAGACCCATCCTTGTAGAGGTTTGAAAACTCGCACACACAGGAGAAATGCAAAAAACGTCTTAGGATTTCTCTTCACTCGTTCATTATCAAAACTTCTGTCCAGGCACTTACCTACAGAGTGGGTCATCACTCAACATCTGATGATTCCACCAAGTATCGCCCCATCACTGAGATCGAACATTGGGGGACGGCACGAGATCCAATCTCCAGGTACAGAAAATGGATTGAGAGCAATGGCTGGTGGTGTGATACCTCTGAGTCAGAGTTGAGAACCAACGTCAGAAAGGAGGTGGGCATCCTGACGTATCTGTTCACCTTCTCTTGCAGGGTCTACATTAGTACACCACTGATTCAGCTCTCTTGCAGGTATTACATGCCATCCAGGTAGCAGAGAAAACGGAGAAGCCTCGTCTTACGGAACTGTTTACAGATGTCTATGATGTTATTCCTAGCAACCTTCGGGAGCAGGAGAATGCACTGCGTGAGACGATCAAAAAACATCCAGCGGACTATCCACCAGATGTCCCTCTTTAACCATCAATACCATGTAAAGTAGACGTGCAGCCTTATTTTTATGTATATGGTACAACAAATTCTACATATGGATATATATTTGCTGCAAGTGCAGTGTGAGGAAGCCAACCATCACATTGGCATAACTGAGAATCAAAGTAGAGGTGATAATGTTAATGCGGTGCTCAGCATCCCCTTCTCAATAATTATTACATACCGTAGTGAAGATTATCATCGCATCAGAGAGGGAAAGTAACACTTGCATGACATAATGAGATCAGGAAACTACAGTTGCTACCACACATGTCTAGATTCTGAACTTCTCTTTAATTGCTTCTTGCACTGCTTTCAGCACTGTGGGCATCAGCTTCTGGTTGGTCGCAATGATGCCTGCATCAACGTCAAGATGCTTGCCCTTCGAGAAATCCAAAGGGTTTCCTGCGGCATCTGTCACAACTCCTCCAGCTTCTATATTCCATAAAAGCAGGGAATTACAAGGACAATAACACATACGCTATGAACTAAAAGTAGTTTACATAAGATTGTTCATTCAATGATGTAAACCTTATGGGCCATATGGCCCAATTCTGTCCTACTACGGCGCCCACCCAAATAAAACAATATGGAAGTGAAATGCATGCTTAACTGGAGATTTTTGCCCCTGCATACCTGTGATTACAATTGAACCGGCTGCATGATCCCATATCTTCTCACGGTAGCCTTGACGAGGGAAACGCAAGTATATGGCACCATCTCCTCTGGCCAGTGCACCATATTTTGCTTGGCTATCAATTCTAATGGACGGTGCCTGGATGCCAAGTCTCTGCAAAATAAAAGGTCAGTATTTATGAATCTCACAAGAAAATGTCTAAGCCAATCTTGCATATCTAGACACCTTAGCTATGGAGCTATGCAAATCATGCATAGAATGTGCTGCTTCAAATGACTCGTAGAACGATGCATCAATTGGGTTTTCAATGCTGGTGACGCTTATCTGAAGCCAAGCAGCACACAACATTTATTGAAATTCATTTATAGTTGTCGTAACTGTCAGTTATGTCTATAAACCTTTCTGCGTGAAAGACCATCTAATGTCTCCATGAATGTTCCACCACCAGCTTTAGCAAAGAAAAGGCAACCAACTTCCTTTACTGCTGAGTCATTGTTCAGCTCACAAAGTGGTGCTAGAGGAAGATTAGGACAGGCCAAGATACCCAATGCAAGTTCCCCTTCAACAATCAAGGCAAGCGCAATTGCATATTGATCTCCTCTTACAAATCTGGGCCAGGAAAAATAAAATGTATTTAAAAGAATGGGATTTGGAGAAAACAGAACGCCTTAAATCCCAATCATGTGAGATCAGAAAGAGACAACACTAGTGAAGAATAACTCAATCGCCGACTAACAAAAGACTTAAATCACTCTCAATGATGAATACCAATTAGCTGCTGAATGCCAGTAAACCAAAGTGTTAAAATTATACCCTTTTGTGCCATCTATGGGATCCAATACCCAGTGAGAGCCATGAGGTCCACCTTCAGATTTACCCTTATCAATGGCAACTAGAACATCTTCTGCTGTCAAGCTAGCATTGTATGTGCCGTCCACAGAAAGAGTGGTATTAACAAGCTCAGTGATACGCTGTAAGATTTCTTGGTTTCCATCCTTATGTAGATCTCCTGAATCCTGCAAACAAAATTAAGATAGTTTCTGCCTATATCACAGCATCCAAATCATTCCAATACTTCTCAAGATTCAATAGAAATTATCATTTATTTCACACCTCCTCAGCTACCATGGAAAATGGCTCTGAAGCAAGTTCCTTCCCCAACACAAAACTCACCAATGCCTGTGAGCCTGCATTCAGCAACAGGAGAAACAAATTAATGCACTCTGCTCCTTGTCAGAGGATATAATGGACCTATTTCTTACAACATTGCTTCTCATTTATTTACAACTATCAATAAAACTTCAACTTGATAATATAATAAATTTTAAATTGGAAGTAAATAATTATTAAGGTTCAACATTAAGTATACTTATGGATTATTCAATATCTAAAGAAAGGCTTCATATAAAATACATCCATCAAGCAAATAACATAACAAGTAAACTACGATATGCAAGGAAATGGAAATGTGGTATCATTGTTACAATACAATAACCAAAAAAATGAATTAAAAGCTAGCTTTAGCAAGTCAACCACAAAATGGGGGAATGGAATCAATGCATAAACAATAGAAATAAATAAATAGATAGTGTTTCTGTTATACCATAATCAGCTATTGTGACAGGACTTTTATCTGATTTGGATTGGACATCAGATTGCGAGAGGCCCTTCTGAACTACCTGGTAAAAGAGAAATGTCCAATGATGCCCAATAAATTTGACGAAGTTTTTGAGAAGAACAAAATTAAACATGAAAAATTAAAACTAGACAAATAAAGAATACATTACTACCGAACAGCATTGCTACATCAAATATACCAATTGAGAACAAAATGAAAGAAATTGCCTTCCACAAATTGACCATGTGCAAAAGAAGATTAGGCATGCACAGGACTTGCAAACATAGCATCAAATGTTGATATATCTCCGGTTTCCATTTACTAACAAAACGAAGGCTTTATGAATAATAAATAACAGATTCTTTACCATGCTTGAGGACTAGCCTTGACACAATGGTAAGGTTACTTTATTGTGATCTAGAAGTCACTGGTTTGAATCCTATGAAACAACCCCTTCTTCATATGTAAAGTTACATATGATGGGATACTTTGAAGATCCCCTAATGGTGGAAGCCTCATGCACAGAGTTTGCAAAGCTCCCACCAAAGGATACTAATATGCCACCATATTGTTTGTTTACCATGCTTCCCCTGATATGCCAAAATTATTTTTAATGTGAATTTTTGCAGATAACCAAAAATCCACACATTCCTCATATTTATAACCGTACAAGTTGGATGAAGGGGAAAGTTATATCGGAGTCAATGGACTCAAAAAAAATGAGGACAAAAATTAATTGATTAGAGGTAAACAGAAGGTGTTATTAATAATCTCACATGAAGTATGGAGAGCATGGATAGAATAATAGAAAGGAATGAAATGGTTAGATGACTCACGTGATGGGTAAAATGAATCCATACTCAATATGACAAATATGAGAAAAAAAATTAAGACTTCAAAATCCAATACATTTTTTAAAAGAATAAAATACAAAACAAAAAAGGTTTTTATACTGAAGATGGATGAAGAATCAAATATTTAAAGTGGAATAATTGTGTACATGAGTCAAATCATCAATCACCCATGCACATTCCCATATTATAAACAATTTGGATGTGGAAAGATACACAAAGGGAATGTAATTAGTGGAATTGGGTGGTAAAACTCATGGGTCATTTCATTTAAGCAGAGGTCGAGGTAACGAGATCCCTCATCTACACTTCCTTTCAAGTTCCCCATCAATTTTCTGAAGGTCATGTGTAATCAGTTGCTAGAAAATGGTTGGTTTGATGGGTGAATGGTGGTTTCAAAATTTCTATTGGCTTCTTCCAACATGAGCTTCATGTTGGACTTTGTTAATTCCAGAATAAGAAGCATTAGAGATCAAAGTATCAAAGTAATTATCCTCTTCTAGAATAATAAAACTGGTAAATTATGAATAAGGATTCAGTTGTGCAACTTCTAACGAAATCGGAAGCAATTATGCACCGTGTCATGCCACAACATAGATCCTTTACGCAAAAAATCCTTTACTCGATGTCAAGTTGCTATAGGCTGATTGCTTCAAAAGTAGGTGTAGTAGTCTTACTGCATGAGGGGTGCTCTAACCGAAGGTTAGTGAGTTATTCAGTTTTCAAATGAAGAAAGTCGTGTAAAACACATTTTCGGTTTGCATTCTCCTTGTAAAGTAGCTTGACTACGAACAAGTCATGATCTTTCCCGGTCGCTTTTGCCCTCTCCATGCTGCATTTGAAACCCCCGTGTTTATCATCGCGCTGGCTGCATTTTTCTTTCGGTCGATGGTTAGATCTATCGCACATCCAATACCCTTTCGGACGTATCCCTTCCGATACACGATGAGATCCAACCAATCACCGACGCTTCACAAAAACACATAATTTTACGGTGTGAAACAATCAATATGAGGTGAGATTACAGACCTGGCAGAGCTTGGAGGCGAGGGAAGCGGCCTTCATGGCGGCGGCGAGCTGTCTCTCGGTGGAGGCCATGGCAGAAGCAGCGGCAGATGATGATGACGACGACGATGATGCTGATTGAACTACTTTCCCAGGAAGAATCAAGTGGCTAGGGCGGAGGGGGAGATGGAGGTGCCAGTGGTGTGGGGAACGGTGGAGAAGTCTTGCAAATCGGGCGCCGAGGGAGGACGTGACGACTGTTGCGGTTGCTGCTGACGAGGGCAAAGAAGATGCCATGCGGTGGGGGCGTGCGGAGCTCGGATCGTACTACACGGCCTCGTTTGTTTTGTTCGGTTTCAATTTTGTTTAACCTTTTATTTAATTTACTATCTAATTCTATGTTATTTATAAAATTATCTTTAATTTCATTTTTCATAACTATTAAATTTTTATTTTTTACTTTTAATTTTTAAGAGTAAAAAGATAATTTTTAGAAGAATAATTTTAAGATAAAGTAAAGAAAAAAGTAATTTTTTATTAAAAAAATTAGATTAAAGAATATATGTCATCGTTAAATTAAAAGTACTTTTAACCGTTGTTTTCGAAGAAAAAAAGAACAAAGATAAACAAACAAAAACTTATATTCCCAATTAGTGAAAAAAGTGAGAGAATTTTTTTTCTTTATTCTTACCTTCTGAAAGTAGAAAAAATGATTCCTAGAAAAAGAATAATTTTGATAATAAAAATAGTAAATTAAAAAAAAAAATACTTTTAAAAATTAAAATTAAAGAAAAAAGTAAAACTAAATAAACAAACAAAAAATTATATTCCGGATTACTCAGGAATGTGGGGCCGGGCCAGGCCGGCAATGAATCCAGCGGAACACCGACCCAGCTTATTGAATTTGACGGATCCGGATACGAATCCAGACCCGTTTAAGATATTTACGCCCCTTTTGGATTAGAATTATAATTTTCATTGTTTTTCTCGTTTTTTTTAAAATATAAATTTTCAAAAACATGCACTAGCTTTCTTTTTCAGAAATTGTAGTTTTTAAATCAGTTAAATCTAATTGACCGGAGTTAGTTTATGAAAAAGTTATGGAAATATTATCCTACGGTTTCAAATTTATTCTCAATCTTGTATTTACACAAAAACCAACAATTTATCAAAGCTGAATAACCCACATTTGTATATTCAAATTAGAATAGCAATTACAATACGAGTCACAGTCCTGTAAATGGTATAAATCTTTTTCTTTTATGCATTTCTATTTATAATAAATCCGTCAATATAATCTTTTATATTTTGTTTCATACAAACAACACAAAAATAAATCAGATAGCGTCAAAGATAAAATACAATTTTATTATAATATCTTATATCTTAAACCTATTCCAATTCTGTACCCTCTATCTGCTACAGGAAGAATATTGCAGCAATCATTTTGTCAAATATTTATTAAATCGATACAAATTCAATCATACAGATAAAGAATGGTTGTACTGCAGATATGTGAAATCCAAGTCCAACAAAAAAGTTGATAAATATTCTGCAGTGCAGCTACATACTCAAAAAATATAATTGCACAACTTCCAAAATAAGTCAAAAATAAAACCAATATTTTGTTTAAAAATAAGATTTACAGATATCTTTACTATACAAAACATATATTTTAACAAATAATATAATAAAAATAAAAATTTTCTTTGTAATTGTCAGAAAGGAAAATAGAAAAAAAAAAATTTATCTTAAAAATCATATTAACTTAAAAAAATGTAAATTTTAGATTCACCTGACCTATAATGGTTATCAAAGAAAGACCAAAAATACAACCAAATATAATTGCCCTTCCAAGTGCACTGATGACATCGTGAAGAATTCTGTGGATGACTGAGGAGATTCAGCACCACACCTGATTTCCACCCTGTTTTAAGATCATTTTTTCTAATTTCAGCTTGGCAAGAACATGAAACTTTCACTGCCAACCATCAGAAAGGTACACCACAGAAAAGCTTCGAATGAGATTCTGATTTCGAACATGAGGTGACAAGATGTTGCCCTTTAAATATGGAACCGGATTATATGATATATATACATTTTGTATGGATGCAATGATTGGACATGGACAATGGACAGTGTAACTCAAGTATGATGGTAATTTAAACCTTAAGAGAGGGTGATAAAAGTTTGCAACGAACTAATGAGACTTGGAGGCCAATGCTTTGTCTCTCTCACATATGAGAGGTCCGTATAGTGTGGATCCATAAGTGTAGCAATGGTAAACTGGTTCTCAGCCAACAGTGGGGCATGCTTATCCACGTACAATGCGGCGGCAAGGGCTGCATGAACTTCTGTAAAATAAAGAAAAGAAGAAGAAGAAAATGATAATGTATATGCCAGTATAGGATTTTCTCTATAATCTGACCAAAACTAGCATCGGCAAAATTCATGTGAACCTATATCTAAATTGGAACTAAGTTGTTTAAAGAATGGAAAAACAATCAAATGGCCAAAATTGTAGGAACTAATTTTTATGACATTTCCGATGATAGAAATGAGGATACACAACCAGGAAGAAATGTTACAACTTGTCAATCTGGTTATGGTGCTTGCAGTCCGAGAACAAGAAAGTATGAATTACACACCTGGATAACCCTTCAAAGATATGGAAACATCCTCCATCTCAGCAATTGCCTCATCCCTATTACCAATTTCATACAGTGCAAGTGCTCTTCCAACCCTGGCGTAATCGGTAAAAGCAAAATCTTTGTAATCCATCACAACCTGAGGTTGAAAAATTAAAGTTCTTAATATTTAAAAAGTTCTACTGCATACCACAGCGAAAAAGAGAATGCTCTTGAAATAAAGGTTATAGGGAGCAGATAATAGAGAAGATAGAATCAGCAGAGTTATGATGACTGGATTGGATTTAAATGCCCACAAATAGGTTTCAGAAAAGAGCTTCACAACCTATTTAAATCCTTTCACCAACTTAGCATCCCGCCAAGGGTAGGTTTCATCATCAATGTTGATGAACATGAACAAGTCTCCTGCATAAGGAATTTTATGACAAAAAAGTACGAGTGGTTTATGGCTTCGTTCAGTAACTAAGGGTGCATTCAGTAAATTGGAGCTAAGCTCCAATCACCATGCATCTCTAACTCCTTACAATAATTTATCGAACATAAAATTAGATCATTACAATAAAATACATTTTTTTTACAATAAAATACGTAAAAAGGTCAAATCAATACTAGTTTGAAAATGTTCGAAACCCATTTTCGAAAGGCAATCTCTTCTGCACAATGCCTTTCCCTTCTCCCCAACTTGTCGATCCCCAATCTCCTGAGTACCTGCACATCAATGTTCCCGTTGGACAAGTCGTCCGACCTCCTGATGTCCTTCATCGCTGGTGAATATTTTAGCACAATGCCTCATTTGCACTTCATTTTTTACCCCATGACAAAACCCTAATGTTCATGTCACCATGAACCATAGTTTTACCTTGGTCGACTATAGATCCACCATCGTCGCACACCACCTCGGACGAGGCTGACCTCTGAAAGAAGAGAAAAGCATTTTTTCGCAACTCATCATCGACCCCTTTTGCCCTACATTTTTAGGGTTTCCTCAAAAAGTCATGGAGTAAGTTTTTTACCTAACATTTGCATGTTTTCCTTCATTTTTAGTGTATTTTGTAGTTATCCCGACATTCCATCAAGGCTCAGGCCGTTTTTAGTAAATATTTCACTAAAAAACCCTACGTACATTGTACATGTAGCAAAATGCTGCATTTCATATTTTGTAGTGCCATGTTTGAATGTTATTACAGAATTACAGAATGCTATTGTTTCTATTGTTTATTATGTTATTACAGTACCCTATATTTTGTTTCTATTTGTTATTACAGTATTACAGAATGTTATTACAGTATTACAAAATGCATATTCATATTTTGTAGTGCCATGCTTGAATGTTATTACAGTAGTTGCATGTACCGTTTTTATTTTTTGCAGATTTATTTTATATATTTGTATACATTAACTAAAAGTTCAATAAACATCATGATCATTGTGCAAATAGCCTACCATTTTCGTATAACCTCATAAAAACCTGTAACCCATCTCTGACTGTACTTGTGTGTAGGAAAAATCTATCTATACATTTTGATGTGATATTTTCAACATTAAGATTTACTTTGTAATTTCAACAATGTGATTAAGTTACTAATTATCAATGTTTGTGATAGTTTTACTGTGAAAAACACTCAATTAATTTTATATGTTGCATACTTTGATTTAAATAACAATTGTACCTTTAGTTCAGGAACATTTAATTATACTTGTAAACTTTTCTGTTGCTAATGTACATAATAAACAATTTGTTAAGCCACTATATAATATATTCAAGGTTGATAACAATCCAAATTTTCATCTATAAAAGATATGTCTACACTTTTTCACCCTAGACTTGTATTATTTTTATTTATGTCTACTAATTTAAAGTTAACATTATTTCTTCTATGAACAAGTATTAATGAATCCCACTTTTATGTCAAGAGTATTTATAATCACATTAGTAAAATTTGACATATAAATGAAAAATATGATCCTACTTGTGCAAGTACTGTACCTTAGGTCATTAGAGTCCCTTCTTGAAAGACCAATTGGTTAGAATTGCAATTGGATGAGAAAATTGAATTTCTCCAAGTAGTTTTTACCGAGATTGTAAAGTGATTTAAAAGTGCATATCCACCTATACAATCAGTGTATAATGTTAAATACACAGGTAGTTAAGTTGTGTCCAACATGTTAGAGGGACATTGGAGATTCCATTTCGACACTTGTAGAATCATGTCAAACACTTTTAAGAAGTTATGTTATATTTTACAAGAATGTAATCTTTTAATGTGAAGTCAATAAGTTAGTGTTGAAGAGCATGTGAAGATATTCCTAGAAACCTTAAGTCATGGTTTGAAAAATAAAATGATGCTAGTAGCATTCCAACATTCTGGAGACACAATAAGTACTTACATACACCATATTGGACACTATTCTTATATGGGCCCCTTATGTTATCTGTCCCCTTGAACCCTTCGATGAGACAATGAAAAATTTATGTCCTTTAAAGATGTTATTGGAGCTCTAGATGGTACTCACATTCCTTGTGTTGTACCTAAAAATGATAAATTGTCTTTCGGTGTGGACGAGATGGAAAACAAACTACACAAAATTGTTCTTGGTGTTTGTGACTTCAACATAAGATTCATTTTCACCTTTGCTGGGTGGAAGAGTATTACACATGATTGTAAAGTCCTCAAATATTTCATGTCAAATTCATGACATAACTTCCCTTATCTACCTTCAAGTTAGTGCTAAATTACTACATACTTTTCATCCACAATATTCAATATTTTTGTTGTCTTATGAATGATTACTCAATAACAAATTAAATTATTTTACAACTTGCAGGAAAATATTACCTTATAGACTCTAAGTATCCAAATAATAATGATTTTCTTGCTTCGTATCGCACCACAAGGTATCATATACCTGATTTCCAGTCATCCTAACGAAGAGGTGTAGAGGAACATTTCAATTATTTGCATAATTCCTTACGAAATGTAATTGAGCATTTTGAACCCCTCCCCCCCACTACCATGAGCATCAATCTAGAATGACAACCAATTGAAGTGCCCCTAACATCTGAAAGAGTAGATTAGGATGATGAAATCACAATGGTATTTTTAGATATATGCATTAATCTATCTATCTATCATTGGACATAAACCGGATATACACCTCGACAAAAAAAGTTATGAATTCTTGGAAAAAACATTGTTTGAACAGACTAGATACCAAAGAAACAAACAACAATTGAAAAACAAATTTGAAAAACTCAGAAAAGATTGGTAGCTATGAAAAAATTAGAAAGTTAGACAGGAATAGGATGAGATCCCATCACACAAACATGAGAAGGTGCTGATGACACATGGTGGGAATCTTTTAAATTGGTATGTATATTACCATCATCTGATATGTATAAGAAACTTCTCTTTACTTCATGATCATAATTACATTAATATGGGTTTACAGTGTGAACCAAGATGCGAAAAATTATATTACAACGGAATTAAATTTGTTGATAAATTAGGGCAACTATTTAAAAGGACGATAGCAACTGGAGGAAGTTGTCGTATCCCTTCAAGGAATATGGGAGTAAATGATGCCAAGAGTACAACTCCACTAAATAAGAGTAAAAGTCCAGATGTTATACTGCAATGTACTAATGAAGTTTTCTTACTAGTACACATAAAAAAGGTAAAGAAGTCATTTTGTAAAAAATAGATGTCATTGTAAATATTATGACAAGGTTTGAAAACAAGGATAAAGAACTTTCCATTGACCGATGTCAGGATATGTTGCTAAACATTGGCGTGGTTAAGGGTTCGAAATTGTGAAAGTGGGTCTTCATACTTCTCTACCAATCAAGTAATCACAATACTTTTTTAAGTATATGGGAGAATTAAGGGAAGAACCAGTGGTTGGAAACTGCAAAAGCCATTACTGATAAAAGTACAACATTCATGATCTAATTAACATTACTGTCACTGATTAATCTTTAGGATGTACCAGTTTCAATCAGTGACAGTAATTTTAATTAGATCATGAAGGTTGTACTTTTATCAACAATGACCTTTGTAGTTTCCAACCACCGCTTCTTTCCTTCATTCCCTCGTATACCTAAAAAAGTATCACAATTTGTTGTTGGCGAAGCAATACCAAGGACCAATTCCACAATTCCAAACTCTCCACCATACCAATGGTTAGCAACATATCCTGACATCGATCAATGGAAAGTTAGTTATCTTTGTCTTCAAACCTTGTCATAATATTTGTAATTACATCTATTTTTTCCCAAGTGAGTTCTTTCCCTTCTTTTTTTTGTACTAGTAAGGAAACTTCACCAATACATTGCTATATAGCATCTGGACTTCTACTGCTATTTAGTGAGGTCCCACTTCTAGCATTATGTACTCTCATGTTCCTTGAAAGTATACGGTAGCTTCCTCCAATTACTATCATCCCTTCAAATAACTGTCTTAATTTATCAGCAAACTTTATCTCTTTGTAATAAAAGTTTTCGCATCTTGGTTCACACTATAAGCACATTAACAGAAAATTGGTTATCAAGTAAATTGAAGTTGGTTATATATATCAAACTTTTGTAATATACATACCATTTTAAAGGATTCCCACTAGACGTCATCAACACTTTCTAAAGTTTTCCAGAGCTGTCAATTTTTTCTAAGTTTCTCAAATTTGTTTTTCAGTTGTTTGTTTCTTTGGTATCCAGTTTGTTCAAACAATGTTCTCTTCAACAGTTCATGACCTTTTTTGTCAAGGTGTGTACCTGGTTTATGTTCAATGACAAATAAATTGATGTATATATCCAAAAATACCGTTGTGATCTCATCATCCCAACCTACTCTTTGAGATGTTAGGGACACTTCAATTGGTCATCCTTCTAGACTGATGCTCATATAGTAGCAACAGGGTTGTTCAAAAGGCTTTGCATTGTCACCCAAGCCAAAGAAGTTATAAAGGCAAGAAAACAGTTACATATTTTAAAGGATAATAACAATCATCACATTACAACACATACAATGAAATATAACATGAATATCACAAGGTAATAAAAAATATAAAAAAAAGACCAACTATGGCCTATAAGGAGTACATGCTGTTGGATAATACATGAAACATAAATTATACAACACCTTAATAGTTTCAAACAAAAAATATAATAAACAGATACAACACACAAGGTTTGCTCATAGACTTATGTCATTTCACATCCTACTGGCCATTATTTCATTACAAATGACATCATGTACAACACCCATTCAATTTTCATCACAAACTATTGCATTGTTGAATGCATCTATGTCCTCATAGAATTCCTCAAGACTACTTGATACTTCATCATTCAAGGCATCAACTTCCATCTTACATTGTTGCTCTATGACATACTTGTGAAGTGTCATACATACAATAACAATTTTCACTTAAGTTGGATATGAGAATGAAGGGATTGAATTGAATATATTCCACCTCTTCTTCAAAACACAAAAAGAATGCTAAATCACATTTTGTAAGGAGCTGTTAGATGGTTGAAATGTTCCTTTGCACCTTTTGGTTAAGATGACTAGAAATCAGGTATATGATACATTGTGGTGCGATACAAAAATGTGGGGTGAAAATGAAGGAAAACATGCAAATGTTAAGTAAAAAACTTACTCCATGACATTTTAGGGAAACCCTAAAAATGTGGGGTGAAAGGGGTCAACAATGAGTTGCCAAAAATTGCTTTCCTCTTCTTTTGGAGGCTAGCCTCGTCGAGGGAGTGCGTGACGACAATGGACCTGTAGTCAACCAGGGTAAAATGGCAATTCATGGTGACATGAATGTTAAGGTTTTCTTACAGGGTCAAAAATGAAGTGCAAATGGGGCATTGTGCTAAAATACTCATCAACAATGAATGAAATTGAGAGGTTGGATGATTGTCCAATGGGAACATCGATGTGCAGGTACTCGGGAGATTGGGGATCAGGGAGTTGGGGAGAAGGGAAAAGCATCATGCAGAAGAGACTGCCTTTCAAAAATGGGTTTCGAACATTTTCAAAATAGTATTAATTTGACCTTTTTATGTATTTTACTATAGAAAAATGTATTTTATTGTAAGGATCTAATTTTATATTCAGTAAATTACCATAAAGAGTCAAAGATGCATAGTGATTAGAGTGTAGCTCTAATTTACTGAACACACCCTATATTGATTGGTTGAGTGGTTGTGGAACATTTTTTAAGCATAAATACAAACAAGTTTTTTGGGAAATAGTAAATTGAAGTTAACTTTTCTCTAATGTTGAAATTTTGTTTAATAAAATTGAAAGAAACCTGGATACCATATCAATAACACCAACAATTGGTGCAAGGGTATCCCTTTCTTGGCATACTCTTGCAACATCGATGATTTTTTTGAGAAATGGACATTGATGATAAAGCAAGGCTTTTGTGTCAGTAAAGAAAAGTTTCAAAGAGCAATAAACAATTATGATAACAGAGAAGATTTTTTGTCTAATTATGGGATCATGGATTCAATTATGAGCTTTTCCTCTAAAATGTTGACATAAACTTGAAGTGCACAAACCCAATTAAATAAGATTATACATAAAACTCAACTGTATCATAAAAACACAACCTCAAATGTTTTGGACAATTCCAATTACATTCTGAACCAAACTAAACCAAATACAACAAACAAGAATTAGAGAATATTTGCGGTCTCACATTAACATTTGACAACATTCTTAAAACAGAACTAGAAAATATTTGAAGTCTCACAAAGACAATTGATAGCAATCTTAAAACCCTCAAACAACAAATTAGATGCTCTCTATTGTATATTTCTTAGCAACGATATTAAGATCTTACTTTGTATCATCAAGTTTAACAAGAAGTAAACAACAGACATCAGATTTTGCTGACCCACAACTGTTTCATCTATTTCACAAAATGTGAAGGACACTTGTTTTTACATGATGAGCATTTTGATCTTATGATTGGCATACATGAGAAGACACTAGGACGTTCCACAATGTAACCAATAGTCTGAAAAATTGAACAATCAGAAGAGACCACATTTCTTAACCCAAGGGAAAACTTTAACTCTTTTAAGTAGCATATTAAATTCATGATAGAACAGAACAAACTTTGATGCAAATATAAGGTTACTTCATTGTGACTTTAAGGACCTCGATTCAAATTTTAGGAAATAACTTCTCCAAAATTGAGGTAAAGCCGCAAAAATGGACCCTCCTAAGACACGATATTGATGGGAGTATCATGCAATGGGTTTATCATTTTCATTATGAAATTCAGGGAAGAAGAACTGATGTCTTCCCCACCTTTCATGAAGAAGGGACGTGAAGCATACATTTATCATCATCATCAATATTAATAACAATTTTCCATCACAGTGAATGATTATGTAAAATTGTTGAATATTCATGGATATATTCACTGAAAACTAAAGTCAGTACTAGAAATTTGGACTAAACAAAAGAAAAGAAAGATTAACGCAAAATATAGTGAGATTTTTATATATAAAAAAGAAAACAAGAAAAAAAATTTGACAAGGTGAAAGATTTTAAAAACTTTTGCGTTATTATCATGTCTTGGCATCCATGCATCTTATTAAGCAGTCGACCAGCAATGAGTGAAACGAGGGTCCATCTAAATAAACCATTAGGCCCATTGCTTACATTTTTTCCAATACGGAATAGAGGTTTACCAATAAAGGTATATTTAAAAATGGATGCCAAAATAATTATTAAATAGAAAATTACCACAAGGTATCACAAATACCTGCTTTTGGCACATAATTTCAACAAACAATTGGGAAAAAAATTGTTCTCTAGTTCTTCAATGTTGATTTACTTGTTACTTGTTGATCTTGCCCTTATGACTCCAATCGTGAGGCTACATCTGATGGTTGGTGAAAAAAAAAAAAAAACATCTGATGGTTGGTGGGACCAACAAAGACTATAAGTTCATGATGTGTGGGCGTCCAAATAACCCTCGATACTTCAATAATATCAAGATCATGTTTTAAGAATGAGCACAATGGTAATGAGTAAAGGGGCATACCTCAAGATCTGTGTTTATTTATAGGACTAGGATCTCTATAAGGACCTCATGATGCATGTGACTGTTAGTGTTCACCAAGATCACACCACATGTCATAGGGAACCATAGTTCTCCCATGTGGGAGCTGTTATGAATATGGAAATCGTATTTCTCAATCATCCTTTTTGACAGATGTATGTACAAGCATCTAATTGTGCATTGATCATTGAGCCAAACCTGTGATAAATAAGGAAATTGTATTTCGATGTGTGTACAAGCCATCTAATTGTCTGTTGACCATTGAGTCCGTCCTATGACTGAACTATTAGATGTGGTGACAAGTTAACAAGGACACCACAAGCCAACAAGCCCAGAATTTTGACAATGTCTTTGTATCCTTTTCAATTCATAGATTACTTCATGTAATCAAGTATTTCTCATATGTACTAATTATCTATATCACAAGTCACCTACTTCACTTAGTGGTGCATAAATGTTGCTTTGTGAGGTAGAGAAGAGTTGAGTATATGTACTGCACTAGGATGCCACCAAATATGGTAGAGGTGGAAAATGATTACCTACAAGTATCAGCATCTCTACAACTTCCAGCTTGATAATAATCTCCAAAATCATCTTTGGTGTTTATTTGCTACTTTACATTTGTTGTTAATCCTCCATTCTCAATCCTTGGTATTTTAACATCTACTATTCTGACAAACCATACACTATTTTGTTTCTATGCTACTTTTAGTGAAGGTGATTTTTCCATACCATGCTATTCAAATGCCTCCTATGATGGGTTTCCCTTAAGGTAGTGTCAGTTTTGCTTCCTCTTACGTGGTAGACAGTAATAGATCTAGGGAGGTCTCACCCAGAGTAATTGAGATGGTTAATTCTGCTGAGGGGCGAGGTGTTCTGTTGAATTAATTGAGAAACTTCGTCTGACATCATTGCTAATGAGTAAGACAAACGTGATGATGCTGAGACAGGACCTGATGATTCAGATTGTTATGTCAAGGAGCCGACAGAGCGTGGTAGATGAACCTTCAAGGAGTGGGACCATCGATGCCAAGAACGTAAAAAGGTCCTATGTGCCTACCTCGGACTGTTGAAGTAGACGCCAAGTTACAACTACCAAGGAGAGCGTTTTCATGTACAAGGGACCAATCCATATCAAGGAGGAGGTTTTGGAACACAACCACATATGCCACCAAATTCCAACAAATCAGGAATTGTGGTGAATGAAGAAGTCCGTTAAGCTCAAGGCAACCTATTGGGTTTCGTACCAAGAATATTTGCACCAAGCCACAAACCCAACTGATGCGCAAATTGCAATTAGACTTCACAAGTCACACCATTTACGTATGAACACTGATACTCCCCGTTCAATTTTATTTTAGAAGCTCCTCCTCACTGGTGCTCAATTTTACCACGCATTTTCCGGACACCGCCCTAGAAAAATCACGAAGCAGAGAGAACTGGAAACAATGTACGAGTGGATAGACATGCCTGGGTGAAGTAATGGAGCGCCATGCCGAAGTTTCCCAGGGCCTGAGACTCCCGGCCCAAATCGAGATAGCGGACCGCCTCCGAGACCCGGCGGGAAAGCTCGGCGCTGGCCTTCCTCTCGGATTCGGAGACGGGATCGAAGGGGTCAGCGGGGACGGTTGCAGGGAGAAGAAGAATCGCCGTGGAGACCGGAGCGGAGAGCAGCAGTAGACGGCGGGAGTGCGGTTTCTTCTGCTCCTTGTTGTCGGCAACAACGGTACACGAAGAAACGGTAGAGGAGGAGGACGACGAGGAGGAGATGCGGTGGCGTTTGGGATGGAAAGAGGGGCGATGGTGATGGGAACTGTGGCGTCGGCTGAGGCAGAAAAGGGGGAATTGGGTGAATGCGGCGGAGCTCATGGCTCCTGCTCTTGTGCAGCGACGGGGGAGGCCAGTTGTTTTTTTTCTGCGTTTGAATTTATCCATCGGCATTCATAATGTACTGTAGCCTTATTTGGTTATGCATTTTGTACCATTCATTTTTAATTTTTTATTATACACTATAATAATATTTATTAAATAATTTTAATATTTTTTATTAAAAATTATACTAAATATTTATATTATATAATTTTTTTAAAAACGTAAATTTTACTTTACCTTATTTTATTTTTACAACAAACACACCTTATGTCAAATGATGTTGAGTGATATGATATAAAGGATGCATTTATTTTTGAGGTAATATTTGTTTAAATGTAGAATTAAACGAGATGAAATTTATATTTTTCAAGAAATTACATGATTTACGATGTAATTTTTTTAGTATAGTGTTTTGATGTAAAATGTTAAAAGTATTTTGTAAATGTTATTATATATAATTGTGGTGTATATTAAAAAATAAAATGTATACAGTATTTATAGTTTAAGCGAAAAAATTGAAATCACTTTACTAAATACCACAATATCTACGGGTGAAGCCAATTACTGTGGTGAAGTTAACTCTAAGTTTTCAAAATTATTGAAGTTAATTTGGCAAACTTCAACAATTAAGAAAACCTAAAGTTAAGAGTAGTGAAACAAATAGTATTGAAGTTAGATATTACATTGTGTAATGAAAATTTATGTATGAACATTTACATAATACTAATGACGTATAAAGACTTGTGCGAAACTAAAATTGAAGCTCTTAAAATTGAAACAAACAAAGGCAATCATATCAATCAACAATGAAATCATATTGTATCAACGTGATACATTTCAAACTTACGTATTAATATAATACAGTTAAAAAAAGACACTACATGAATGACACAAGTATCATTTGGAAATGAGCTTAGTAGTTTCAGATTTAATAAAGAGTTGTATTTTTTTAACTTTAAATTAAAGTTATTCTTAAATTGAAATTATACAACTCTAATTTAGAGTTATAAAAGTATAACTCTTTGTTGAAGTTAGAGCTGCTTGAGCTCATTCTTAGGTGTTTTCATTCAAACTTCTAGGGTTTTCATTTGTTCTTTTAAGTGATACTTTCAAAGTTTTGGAGTGTCATTGATTAACAAGTTAATCTAAAAGACTATATCTAGGACTCTCTAAAAGTTTGTGTTTAGAACATTAGATGTCCGTGTCTAGGATTCTCATAAATTTGTGTTTAAGATCTCAAAAGTTAGTCTTTAGAACCTAGAAGTAGACATGAACTTTGGAAGTCTTCATTCAATTCTTTGAGTAGTACTCTTGGAGTTTCAAAGTACAATTAACCAACACGGTTGATCTGATAATTTGTCTAGAACCCTAAAAGTCTATGTCTATGGTCCTGGAAATTTGTGTTCAGAACCTTATAAATCTATCTGACACCATAGAAGTTTATGTCTAAGGCCTTGGAAGTCTATGTCTACAACCTTAGGAGTAGACATAGACTTCCAAGGCCTTCATTTGATCTTTCAATTGGTATTTTTGAAGTTCTAGAGTGTTGTTGATCGACCTTATCAATTTGGAAGTTCATGTCCAAGACATAAAATGTCTGTGTTTGGGACCTCAAAAGTAGACATGAACTTTTAGGATCTTCATTCGATCCTCTAAGTGATACTTCTAAAATTCTAAAGTACCATTAATCAACACAATTAAATCGAAAGTTTGTGTTTAGGACCTTAGAAGTTCATATTTAGGGTCCTAAAAATCTATATATAGGACCTTGAAAGTACATGTCTAAGACACTAGAAATCTATGTCTAGAGTCCTAGAAGTCTATGTCTAGGACCTTAGAAGTCTGTATCTACATCCATAAGTCTATCTACTTCTAAGGTCCTAGACATGAACTTTTGAGGTCTTAGATACAAACTTCTCGGATTTTAAACATGAACTTCTAAGGTGCTAGACATAAACTTCTAAGGTTTTAAGCATGGACTTCTAAGGTACTAAACTTGAACTTTCAAGGTCTTAGACACAAACTTTCAAATTGACCATATCAATGGATGGCATGACCCAAATGAACCTATGCCAATGGATCGTACATAGGTTGCTTTGATCAACTACTTAACATAGTCTAACACAACATGAATGGTACTTAGGTCAAAGGAGATTCCAATCATATTTAGTTTGAGTAGCTTTAAGGTTTTCTTTAGGTTTTTCAATAAGATATCATCAATTAACTTTTTAATTTTGTCAAATATCCCCCAACTGTTTTTTGAGTATAGTATTGCACAAACACATACAATGACTTTTGTGGGGACTTTTGTGGGGGATAATGATGAATTTAAATTAATCTTCAACTCACAGAAATATTGATCAAAGATCATTGTCTTACACTCAATTCATGTGTACGCACCATTTAAAGAGGATCAAATATTCATGAAGATAATTTATAACTTTTTAAACGGTAGTTTGATAACATATTAAGGATCATAGCATCTTATACTTCAAGTATGCTTTATACTTGAATAAAAATTTATACAACACCTCAAGTGATTATTGCCCAAAAAACTATAAGCAAATGACAGTATTACAACATGTCATACTCTTAAAAACAAACAAATAAGAAAAAAGAAGAAGCAAAACCAAGTGACATTTTAGACTACTTGTTTTTAGGTCAAAAAACTTAAGTTTTTTCGTAGTATAGCTTTTATTGAAAACTATAATTACGGACTATTTAAATAAAATGCATTGAGTATTTTCATTCTAGAAATCAAATGAAAATAAATATAGTTTTGCTTTTGTAAGAAGCAGAGTAAATAAATGCTTTATCAGGGTCAAGGCAATGGAAAACATGAGAGCGATGGTACAAATTGGTACCGGGAGCAGTAGGTGTTTCACTATAAATGCATATACATGTATCATTTGTAAACAAATAAAAGCCACAGGCCGACGACATGCATCTACCACCGTTGTCATCACGACTGCACCCAACATTAACAAAGGACTGATTGGTTTCGATCTGAAGCCTCGACCTGTAAAATAAGTTTTTAGCAGCAAGAACTTGTCGAAGCATCGGTTGCCGGTGGTTTCTGCTGAAATATGTTCCTTTTCACAGCCACCGAGCAATCATCCGGTAGATTCGGTGTATCCAAAATCTAAATCAGGATAATGTGAAGTTAATGTTTAGTAATACTGAAAAAATGAAACAGTCCAATCTAATCTTGGAGAAACGAATATTTACTGTGATCAATTTACAAAATGCATATCTAGTTGAAAATTTTACTTCAAGACAGGAATATTTATTCAAAATATAGTTCCGTTGTCTCCATGATTAAAAGTACCTACATGTGAGCTTCCACGTACAACTTACTTTCAAGACAAGTTCTTCAAAACATTGTTCGACGTTTACTCGGGCTTTTGCACTACATTCTAGGAAGAGGCATCCACATTCTCTAGCAAATTCGATGCCTTCTTTCTTAGTAACAACTCTTTCACTTTCCTGAAGAAAAAATATTGCAACATTGAAATATTTCAATGATGGATAAGGAGCAACGTGATTAATTCATGCTTTGTTAACAGCTGCCGTCTATGAAGCACAAGCAACTTTTAAGCAAGATGTCCTTTAAATGCCATTAAAATACAAAAAATAATTAATTTCTTCCTTTAATCAACAACAGATAATGCAATTGGCCTATCCTAATTCTAAAAGGCCTACAACAAAAATCCTTAGTACAAATCTAGGAAAAGACATTGCCGATGTCAAAAATGGAGAATTTCTTTCTTTGGTAATGAGCTTCTATTATGCAATGATTTTGTTAGCATATTCTCTTAATTCATTGTTTTTTTAGTCATACTTGGATAAAAAAATAAAAAAGATCACTTTTTGTATCTGTTGGATTAATAAGTTACGATGATTAATGCACTTTCAAAATTGTTGGTATTCAATTAGCAAAATTTCCCATTATAGTGCAAATTGATGTAATGTATGTTTTGAAAATTATTTTATCCATTATTTTAATTATATTTTTATAAAATTTCGTATTTCATTTTTTTTCTTTTTTACCACAATTATATTTATTATCTGATTATTTTTTGGTTGGGAACGAAATTCATTTAACTTGGTTTTCATGAGAGTAAAAAAAAAGAAATAATCTTCCAAGAGAGTAAAGACTGTGAATGCATAATATTTTTTTTTTGCACAAACCTGAATGCATAATATTATATAGTTGTATTAGTGTGTTAGGAGCTGTACTTTGGTTAATGGATATTCATTTATTCAGGAACCATTATCCCATATATATTGTATCCTTAACCCTAATGAAGATGCTTTTTGGCTTTTCTCTTCCAAATCTTACATGATATGAGAGCTAGAGTTGTAACCTTAACCCCAGTAGACCTCCACCACTACCACCTCTTCCCTTCTTCAGCACTATTTGTGTCGTTTTGCCACAAACCACTGGTTTCTTCTATGTGTTGAGGGACCTACAGTGACCACCTACAGGCCCTAAACCCACCATGCCAACTCCACTAGAGCTGGTTGACTCTATCCTGGTTCTTCCCATTTGTAGTTGCCAGATGCCCTAACCGCATCTAGTCCTCCATCTGTTCAGCCCTAATGGTGGCTGGGCTACCAAACCTGCCACCTACTGCTGCTACTACCGCTGAGCTTTCACTCGGTCTCTCCATTGTTGCGGCAAGTATGTCTTCCATCCATTCTGCACTGTTTTGATGGGTGTGAACAATCTTGTCAACTGCTGCAGCTGTTGCATTAGACCTCCTCCCAGTGATCCAACCCCTATTCACTGTGGCACACAATCCGACCAATTCCAGATCATGCCATCTACTGCTGTCTGCTGCTGCAGATCCTGTTTAGCCACTGTTCTGCAATGCCCAACTCTCAACCTTCTATTCTAAGATACTTTTGAAGCATGCATCCCTTGTACTCTTCTCACTCTTTTTGTCTTGATATCTCATCTGATCTCTGATAATGGTAAGACATAAAGGATGCTTTGTGATATTGTAATAGCCATCAACCAGTTACTGTTTCAATCTGGATCAACATGCATAAATTACAGTGGACAGATGTGTGTCCTGAGAGTGAGAGATACCTATGACCTTAGTTTAGACAACAAACCCTTTAGGTGCTCAACAACACATTCAGATCTCATCCTCTTGAAACAAATTTGTTAGAACATTGTAAATTACCTCAAGCTAAAGCCATGGGACCATGGTCAAGCAGATAGGAAGATAGGAACATGCTCTAGACCTCTATCTAAATGATACCATGGTGGTTTTTCTATTCTACATTTATTTACAAATTTTTAACTTTGTTCTGACTTCAAATATTTAGTAAAGTGGACATGCCTAGCACAATGATAAAGTTGTTCTATTATGATTTAGAGATACTTTGAATCTTAGGAAATAACATCTCACTTGTGAAGGTACGATGACACATAATTGCATTTTCACCTCATCATTAGCAAGAGACTTGCACACTAGGGGTATGACCTTTTTCAAATCATGCTTGGTAAATTTTCTAGTTCTTCTCTGTTAGGCTACCAGCCAAAGATAAAGTTGATTTTCAATAAAGAACATACACTTTTAGTTATGTGATTATCTAGAGAAGCTAAATACCCCTAGATGTGTAATACTATTTATTGTAGCTTGGCCTAAATTACAACTTGAAATATCAAGCTTGAGTGACTCTTTACGTACCTAGATGTCTATATCATGTTTGCATTGATTTCTAATGTGTTATTGGGAAACATTAAATAACAAAGCCACCTCAGCTAATTCTTTATTTCTTTGTTTTCTCTGAAGTCATCTTATGATTTCTATCAACCAGACTTTTGCATATGCTACTTCACACGTATGATCATGTGTGAACACAAAGTATGAATACCTTATCCAAGTATTTATCAACCACCTAAGGCTTCGTCTGTTTCAGATTTATGAAGGCTAGATATAATATTACGAGATTTATAAATAATTCTAACCAAACAACATTAACATGATAGATTTGATTTATCAATAAATCTCTTAGATTTTGCACTGTAAGTTTGAACTATTTTCCATAAATCTGAGAATCGACATTATAGCTGACTAACAGAGTTACGCAAGATTTATCCATGCAGATTTCATAAATCTCAAACAAATATGATTACCAGTAGTTCTTACAGATTTCAAAATTTTCATTTTCTAAATTATCTTAATTTACTTTTAGAGTTTAAGTATTAGGGTTTCCATTGTAAGTGAGTTTAGTCCTACATTTGTTAGTATTTACTTGTATGAGTGTTGTAACCTCTATATAAAGAGGTATAATCTTTGTTAGTAATACATATAATACATTCCATAATATTTCATATGAAATTCAACCTAAGTATGGGAAAATAACAATTAACTCTCTTTTTGTGAACTTTTTAGAATTAAGCCTTGAAATTATGCATATCCTAAAAATAATGCTAAAACATAAGAATTAGCATAATTAAAGCATTAATAATGATTAAGATGTTTAAGATAAATACACAGAAATATACTAAACAATACACAATATAGCTTCCACCAATTTCTATCTGGTATCAGAGGTTAGGTTTTGAGAGTCTCATTTAGGAAAAAACCTTAAGTAAGAGGAGGGAATGTAGTTGTCATTGTGTAATACAACTCTATGTACAATTCTAAAGCATGTTGTTCGCAAGCTGTAGGACTAGTTTACCTTCACAGGGTGCAATAACCTTTAGTGTGTAGATTCAACTTTCCTTCTCATGTACATTATATAGCTTATTTAGTGTTTGTCAATGCTTTATTATTTTGACTTTTTCTGTTTTTTATGCAAACTATCCATTTACACAGAAATTTGGGTGAAGATACACATTAACAAAATGATTAGTACATTACACTTGGTATGAATTTTTCTTCGCAATATAAAATTGCAGAACTATAGTGCTAAATTATATCTGCTATACCCTTATCAAAGTTAAGGTGGTTAAGTTCATCACATACACAAGGTATAATTTTCATAGAAAAAGCTACATGATAGCATTCCAAAATCGTTAATAGATCACAATATCTATAGATATTAGCTCAAAAAAGCAACTTTAATTGACATTTCAAAAGGTTGTTAACCAGCATACCTTGTCAACCTTGTTACCAACAAGCATCTTTATGCAATCTTGATTTGTAGAGTAGAGATCTATCTCCTTAGCCCATACTTCAGAAAGATTGGTAAATGTGTCTCGACGTGTAACATCATAAACTACAGTCATCACAAGAAATAAGACAATATCATTCACAGAAATAAGAAGAAAACAGTTGCAGATCCAAACATCCAATGCTTTCTGAAATCTAACTAGCAGATAATATTATTTTCATACAGAATAATAGCTAAATAGTTTCAACAATTGTCAAGAACAAAATCAATAAAACCTATCATTGCAATAACACAAATGAAATTCAAATCTTTTCTCAAAAGAACAACAATCCAAGTTATCATCCCACAATGTGGAGTTGGTCGCATGGATTTTTTTTTTCAAATATTATTATCCATTACCAAGGATATGACTAAGCCACATAAATTGATTTTCTCTTATCCTACTGTCAAAAGGTGCAACTCTTATTCTATTCCTAATAAAATTGCTTTTAAGCTTATCTCATATAATATTACCATTCATCCATCAAAACATATACATCCCAACAATTTTAACTTTTTACACATGGTCATGCTTTACAGACCGGCATTCTAAGTTAGAAAGTGATTTCTTCTCAAAATACTCTTAGACCTTATGATTTGTGATTGTTTAATACCTGCCATGCCATAAACCATGCTTACTTCTTAGCAAAATTATCCCAAAGAATACACACATTTTGTTCTTTATAAACCATTCCTCTAAAATGCTTTCTTATGGATATGGATAGATTTTGGGAGTGATGAGTAGGTAAAAGGGAACTTGGGGTAAACATGAAAATTTGACACAACATCATGCCATATGGTGGAAGCAATGGTTAGAGAATAATAGTGTTTTAGGGTGTTAGTCACAAAAATGAGCACTTTTGGGCTAAGTGACAAACCATGTTGTGGGGTGCGCAAGATCATGGAAAACACAAGGCACTTGTGATGAAGTGGAAGTTCTGGTGTGCCTTCAAACTTTAGCATGGATGTTGGATTATTTTTGGTTGTCCTTGTTCTTGGTATCATTTCTAGTAATTGGGTCGTGCCTTCTGTTTTTCCTTATTCTTGGTCATCCTTTCTTGATGCCCTGGTGTCTAGTGGGTTACTCCCTTGAAGCCTACTAGGTTTCGTTCTTCAGCTTGCCTACAACTTGTGTAGGCCCCTTGAATTTCAGTTTTAATATATTTCCTTTGTTATCACTCAAAAAATATAAACTTGAACTTGTAACCTTAATAATACTTCTAATGTATCTGTTAAATTTTTTGGAATTGTTTTCCGTTCTTTATTGAAGGTTATCTGAAATTGCTTGACAATGAGAATGTGAAGAACCAAAGTTGATAAATAATTGTTTCGTAAAAAAATGACAAATAATCATGGTAGATTTTAGCAAATAATATGTTGAATATTTCATCCAAAAGCTTTTTATAGCCTCAGACATAACATAAAATCATATGAAAGTGGAGTACATGGTCTTTCAAGAAAAAGAATAAGTTTGCCTATACAAGTTCATCACTAACCAAAATATTTACTCTTACAATTACCATCTAATGGCATTAGTTCGTCTTTCAACAGACACGCAAAAAATGTTGCAACTTGTTTCATCCATTGAATTCAACATCGGCATGTGTTGGTTAAATTTTGCCAACATATATCAGAAATCCACAATTTCAACATGAAATATACACACGTCTGCAAGCATAGGATTCTGGTCAACATTTCTACATTGACTGACACCATGCATTTTTTTACACATGGTATCCATATGCCGACCAAAATGGGAACATTTTCTACTAGCTTAGGTGAAATGTGATACCTCTTCTTGGAAGCCATTTTTTCACCTTGCACTTATCTCCCTTCCCTTTTTCTCTCCTCATGTCTTCAAAAAGCACCTATGAGTTCAACTGAGGCAGAAAATTACTGGAAAAACTCACTAGAATAGGCAACAAGAATTGCAGATCTCTTCCTATTGCTGTTCACGATTTTTTGGCTTTGAAGTTGTCTAATCTTCTTCCATTTTCACATATCCTAAGGTAAAATTAGACTTTTTGTTAATTTGTTTATGGATTTTTTAATTTTCCTTGGATCTATTATGAAAACAAGTATCTATCTTTAGAACCAAATTGAAAATACGTATCTCTCCTGAAATCTAATTGGAAAGCATATTTAGTTCTTTATTTTTTCTCCAAATATGTTCATTTTCAAAAAATTTCACAAGATCAGAGGAATTTTCTACAAATTTAGTAAGATTTATTTCTATATCAACTTATATGCATGTAAATAACCATATTTAACTAGAAAATGCAAGATATCATTTTTTACCACATATATTCAATAAGACAATTTGAAACCTGAATATTCTTCTCAAATTTACTCTCTGATTTTGAAGTTAATTTCATTTATTGATTTTAGTTGAAAAAGCTGATTTCCATTGATTTTTGAATTGATTTTCACTACAAAGCCAACTACTTGCTGGAATAGTCATACAATGTATATTGTCTTCTTTTTCAGGAAAGAAAATTTCTTCTTCAAAATGATTTCAAGGAAAAAGAAGTGAAAATGATAGGATTGCATTTTTCATCCGAGGAATCTAGATAGATGCATGAATTTTTCATCAACAATAGAGAACATATAGAATACAAGAATTTTAGGGAGAAGTCAATGAGTGAAGGTGTTACAAGATTGCAAGAACATCTAGCTAACAATTATGGTAATATGCTGAATTTCCAATCTTGTCCATGCATGATTTGTGACCAAACAAAAAGAATTGTTGAAGGAAACAAAAGCAAAGAAAAGTGACAAAATGAAACAAGATGAAAGATTCAAAAGAATTCTCATCGATGAAGGGAGAATTGGGCAGATAATGGTATTTTCAATCTCCCAGGTATCAAGACTCTTAAGAATAGACAAATGCGTGCTATTGGCAAAGTATGATACTTGTGCAAAATATGATACTTGTAGCTACAAATGAAGGAAAAGAGGCCAAAGTGCCGATCCATCATAAATCAATAGACAAGTATTTGAAGGATGAATGAGAAAAGTTAGACACATACATCAGCACACCAAGGAAACTGTGAAAACAATGACAAGTGGAAGAATGTTTAATTCCATTTAACCAATACTAGGCCTCCCTGTATAGAAGTTATATAAAGAAAACTAAAACATAATGTGCAATATGAGACTAAATACATAAGTAACCCTAACTTAACCTAATCCTAGGCTAAGGATCCATTTATTTATATATTCTAGCACTCCTCAAATTATAGCATCTAAGATGTTAACTAAATAAAAAATGCAAAATGAGTTTGTCTTCTGTGAAGAAGTCAAGCATATCATTTCTTCACACACTAGATCTAAAACAACCAGATATAAACAAAAAATATCCAAGAAGCTTATGCCATCTTTTTATCTTAATCAACTCTGATGCCAAAAAGTCATCAGTTTTTCCAAAGAATTATTGCAATATTTTCCACTTTTAATTCCAGTTCTAAACCTCCCTCCCAGGTTTCAAACAAACTTGCCAATGATTTAAAATATCAAAAGTATTAAATTGCAGGAAAGTATTCTAGAACATGTACATTGTAAAAGTATTAAAATATTTAATTTCCCAATGATTTTTGCCACAAACTCTCAATGTCTAATCATGACAATTTAAGATTGAAACAAGTGTGCAACATCAATAAAAACAAACAAAAGATAGCATGGAGAATGAATTAATTATAGGAAAGATTTTAGAGGGTAGAGAAGTCCTTACCCATTATAATACCTTGTGCACCTCTATAATAAGAGCTTGTTAATGTTCTGAACCTCTCCTGTCCAGCTGCAACATAAAAAAATGCCAGCATTAGATATTATAGTTTACAGTCCAACAAATCAGTAACAAACCACTGATAGGAAACATTGACATGGTAATGAAACCTCATGTCTAGCAAGTTTCCAGCTATAAAATCAATAGCACGAGCAACAATCATTTCTAGAGTAGGTTTCCAGATATAAAAATATTCAGTTGAGAAAGTGAGAAAAAACCCAAAAGCCTGATGCAATGGATTTCTACATCATATTTCCTCATATATCATGATAATTACCTGTGTCCCATATTGCAAGCTTCAGCTTTTTACCTCCTAGGGTCACTATTTTCACCTTAAAATCCACACCTAAAACACAAATAAAAGTCGTCAAGAAGAAATTAATATAAAACTAGAGTAGTAGATTTTAGACTTTTTCTCATCAATTTAGGTTGGAAAATAATAATCTATTTGAATAGAGAATAGTTTTCACACAAAGATATCCAGCAAGTGTTCCTCACGACATTGGACATTTTAAGCAATAAAATAACATTTCATAAAGTGACATGTGGAGAAAAAACGCAATGTCTTTGCTGCTCAAAGATTCTTTAATTTTTAACGTTTTCTACACTAGCCACCTTAGATTAGAATTGTTGGAATAAAACAATGTACTAAATGGGCCGTTACTAGGATCCAAAACAAGGAGGTTAGCATGATCATGTCATAGAATTCAACTTAAATTTCATGTCAAGATTTGGTCCATACTAAAATGGACAGGACCAAGGCTATGATAAGGCTCTGATGCTATTGTGTGAAAGATTTTCCCCATCCTCCACTGCCAAACCACTCTCATGTACCTTGATAGCCTACAGCTTTGCTCAATTGCTAGAAAAACAATAATCCAAGCCATAATTCCATTATTTGGGATTGGCCACATGAGTCCTTAGTTTTCATTAATGAACTAAACTACCATGTTCATGAAGAGGAGAGCAAGCTCACTAAACAATCATATTCATAAACTCAACTACTAGGCATCCAAAAGTGTTGGCTACTTAGTTCAATGTTTCTTCCTCACAAAAAATACTAGCCATGCTAATTTAGGGAAGACGGGTCATAACTCCAAAGAACCCCATCAAGCTCATCATGCTAAGCACCTGATCTTGGAGACTTCTAAGAATGGTATGGTATCATATGCATATTGCAAATAATGAACACTTTTGAATCCACCTTTTTAACAGAATCTTGCAAGTTTTCCATTATGAATGATGATGCCACACATCCTCCCAAAGACCCTAGTGACCAAGTTAAATAGAAAAGAGGATAGTGTATCTCTTTGCCTCAAGTCTCAAGTCAAGGGCACAGTCAAAAAACCTCTTGGGTTGCCATTCACTGGAAATTTTTTGTTCTGAGATAATTTGATAATAAAAACAAAAGCCAATCATTAACATTAACAAGATGCTCAAACACCATAGTTCTCAAAAAAAAATAGAGAAAATGTTAAAGAATATATATTGTGTAATTGTGATTTAGTATTACATTCTTCTGGCTGCTTTGGAGAAGAGGGGATCCACAAGGCATATCAAATATTTAGGGACAGAAATGACAAACAGGCCTCACTGCAAATTTTGCAGCCATGATTCCATGATACACCTGTAATAATATCAAGATCTGGTAGATTGAGGATGATCACTACATTGTGGTAATGTTTAAATTTTAAATACGAGCTTATCTAATTTCTAGCCTATGGAAAAAATAGAAATAAAAGTGCAATGAAAAAATTGCATGTACTATAGATCTTATTGTTGTCGCCTGTCAGTTTTCTCGACGAATGCAGGCCCAAAATGCTTCGAACATACCCCTGTAACATGATACGTTGGACGCTTGAGGGATGGAAGGAAAGGCAACATGCAAGTCCTCGCCTTCACAAAAGAATACCAAATTACAAACAAAACCTTCCGATCTGTTCCCATGATAATTATCTCGGAAATCAGAATTCAAGTCCAAAACCACTTCAAGTATCCATCATCGCTCACAATGAACTACAGAGACGTCCAACATCAGAAAGAAAAGCAGAGAAACAAAAAAAGGAATTCAAACGCACCAATCGTTGGCGAAAGATCCTCGAAGTGATTGGAAGTGAAGCTAAGCAGTAAGCTACTCTTCCCAACGCCGGAGTCACCAATCAGCAACAACTTGAACAGGTAGTCGAATTCCGGTTGACCCGAACTGGAAGAATCCATTCCCACTCCCCCCACTCCAAAAGAAACCCTAAAGCCGATTGAGATCAAAAAGAGCAACGACAAGCGAGTCGACGATGGCTGAAATTCCCAGCCCGGACGATCGCAGGGAAACCGTCACCACTGCCTTCTCAAGCGGCTCCGCTCCGAGGTCGCCCCAGATCTGGATCAAAGTGGAGTAGACGGAAGGAAAAGTGGAGAGAAGAGAGGCTTCCTTTTATTTTTCCTACTGTTTCTGCCTCTCGGGCGTGATGACGAGGGGAAAGCACGAACGCGGAGAGGTGGTGCTGGCCGCTGAAGAAGTTGTCGAGGACCATTTTGCAAAATAAAATGTTTGTGATAAGAATTTTGCAAGATAAAGACATCGTTCGTTAACTTTACTTTTTAAGTGAAAAAAATAATTTTGAAATAAAAAAGAAAATAAATAATTTTAATAATAAAATAAATAGATTAAATAATAATAATTTATATCATCGTAAAATTAAAGTATTTTTAAAAATTAAGAATAAAAAAAATAAATGATACCAAATTCTCTCTTTGTTACACTAATTTTCATAGTTATAATAACATAAAAAAATTTTAATATAAATTTTTCAAATCTTTTCGTCATAATATTTAATCATATCAATATTAAAAAATATAATTTTATTATTCTATATATTTTATTTAAATGTTAAAATTAATATTACTGTCTCGTCGAAACAACCTAAAAATTAATATATTTTTATTTAATAACACAACTTTAAATATTACTTTTTTTCATTTCCAATATTAAAAAATCTCATACCAGCCAAAATGTCGTCGAGGATTTTGCAAAACAAATTGTTACTCAGGTTGTTAAATAAATTTTGATTTTATTTACTAAAGTTAATGGATTATGTGAATTTAGAATTTATATTTTTTTAGGTTAATATAAATTTTAGGTAAGAAATTGTTTTTCTATTTTTCTTTCTAACAGTAAGAGTGAAATTTTTTACTTTCATTATATATTTGTTAAAATATATATTCTATATGATAAAAAAATTTGTAAATTTTATTTTTAAATGAAACCTTTAAATGAAGTTTCTAAGGTACTATTTATTTATTTACAATTTTACATACAAATACTTAGTTGAAATTATTACGATATAAATAAATGTAATTATGTCGTATATATAGTTAGAAAATAAAATTTTTTTTTTAAAAAGTAGATTTTCGAGTGTTTGTGTATTAAAAAAATTGAAAATTTTTCATCACTATGAGTCTATTTGTACACAAAGAAAATAATTTTTTAGAAAATTTGAAAAACAATTTCTAAGACAAATATAGAAAATAATTTTTTAGAAAAAAATTTCTTGGCATTTGTGCACATCAAGGAAAATATTTTCTAAGTATTTGTACAATCGATAGAAAATAAAGAAAATTTTTATAATACATTATAAACTTATATAATAACATAAAATTTATCAAATATTATATAATGAATCAACTACATAATATTATATAATTCAAATATACCAATATATTTGTATAAAATACTTTAATTATAATTTTTTTGAGAGAAAAAAATTTACATATATATACTTTAATTGAAAATTTCAACGTAAAAATAATAATTTAACAAATACTGCACTATGTAAATATTAAAAATGAATAATTACAGATACACAACGTGCTTATTTGACAATAATATATTTATTTAACAAATAATAAAAATCAACAATTTGTATCAAAAATAAACAGATCGAATCCATCAAAAAAGTATCAATGTTAGATTGATGAAAGTTGTGAATTTAGGGGAGTATTTGTGCATAATGAATTAAATGGAATTAAATTGACGTAAATTCATTTCTCAACTAGAATTGAATTAAAGAGAAATGAATTCATTTCTAAAATGTTTATGCACTTAAGAGAATTGATAAGAATTGAAAAATAGGTTTGTGCATAATAAGAATTGAAAAATAGGTCTTTAGCCCAGACTAGACACATGAAGCATCATGTTTAGCCTAAACTAAATGCAGGAAGCATCATGTTTAACCCAGACTAGATACAGATGACATCATGTTTAGCCCAAACTAGACACAGGAGACATCACATTGGACGATGGAAGTTTTGTCCAGATGTTGTAGGTGTTGTAGTAAATGTTCCATCTTTGACAAGAGCTATAGTGGCCCATGGTGTCACGTGGTAGTTGAGGACCAAATTGTGGTGCCTTTGCATTATAAATAAGTGAGTTCAATTGTGGGCTCGGGTGTGGTTCTAGAGAGAGAGAGAGTAGAGAAAAGGTGAGAAGGGGAGGAGAAAGAGAGATGTTGTGGTATTGGTGAAAGACAGTAATCAAACCAAAGTAACCCAAATAGTTGTATTAGTGAAGAAAAGTAACAATACAAGTCTTCTTCTTCCTAATTCTGGGATTTCTCTCTCTATATTTTCTCTCTCTACACCACCACCCTGTCCAAATATGGATCACATGGTTGATGATAGTGGTGATTGTGTTGCATGGAAGAATGGTAGTGGTTGCATTGTATGCAAAATAAGGACTAAGGGAGAGAGACAGAGATGATGGATGACAACCACAAAAGCATTGAAGTAGTGATTGCATTACGTGGAAGAAGGTAGTCGCATAGAGAAGAAATAGATATGTTGGACGACAAAGAAAGGGCAACTATGTACGATTTCAAAAGGGTAAGGGCAAGGTTGTGCAGAGGAGAAGATGAAGGGTTAGTGTGTAGAGGAGAAGAGGGGAAACAAATTCATATTATTTAAGATCAGAAATTGAATTCCTAATTTTTTAAAATGCACAAACATAAGAAATGGGTAGAATTGAATTTTGCTCAATTCAATTTTACCCAATTCTTTGGGCACAAACACCTCTTAAGCATGAGAGAGAGAAGAGGAGTTGGAGAAAGAATTTTGAGAGGGTTCGAGGTTTGAAAATTCTTGTAATTAATAAATATTTCATTACGACACACTTTTCTAATTTCATGCGTCTTAGCCAATTCCCCTTATTTATTGCTAAATTCGTGATTACACGGAAAATATAAAATTATATTTAAAATTTTAAAATATAAAAGGTTTTAAATTTGTTAAATTAATATTTCAGAATTTCCATAACATACACAAATAGTCCAAAAAGAATTTCATTTCTTGATTTTTTTTTTCCTTTTCGTAAATTTTTGTTTCTCGAATTTTTGACGTGCGCAAATAGGCCTTTAAGTAGAATTGAATTTGGAGGAAATGAATTAAGTACAAAGGTGAACGTGCACTTCTTAGAAATTGAATAGAATTAGAAATTCTTGTAATCAGACAGAAGCGGATGATGAAGTTTGAATTAGTTGAATTTTAGATAATTCATACTTCATAAGTACATACTTCATTTTTTTTCTAAACTAAAGAGTGAACTATATTAATGAAAATAAATTGAATTTAATTCCGTCAGCACAAATAAATGATTCATAGAAATTGAATTTATTTCAATTCAATTTTTATAAATTTCATAAGTACAAACAAGAACATACGACTCATTTGATATGTCAACTCTAAGCTCTAAGGAGTTGGAAAAACACATTTTTAAATGAAATTAAACTTTACAGTGGTCAAAGTTGAATATACATTTCATATATTTAGTTTTCAACTTACATAATTTAAATTCTTTAACTCTAAAGCATCTCTCTCCATATTTTTAAGTTAGAATTAGTTTCTAATTTATTTTCATCAACTAAAATTATCATTAGCAAATATCATATAGCAAGATCTTTCTCATTGAATTTGCTTAGTTATTTCACGTGTAACCAAAATAAATAGATATGGACTTATTAGAAGAGACCTTATTGTAAACCTATTTTTATTGAAATTTTCTTAATTTTCCTTTCTTTTAAGTTTGGCATTAGTAACTAATCTTTCATATATTCTTTATAATATTAATATAACCAATGTGAATTCCTTTTCATCCTAAGATCTATGACAACAGCTTTCTAAGGTCTTTTTTAGCTAAACATTTTTCACTATATATTTTAATTTTTTACCATATACTATAATGATCTACAATAATATTATCAAATAATTTTAACATTTTATATTAAAAATTATATCAAATACTTATCGTAAATCATATAATTTTTTTATAAATATAAATATTACCTAACTTAATTCAATATCTACGACAAAAGACATAATTTGTTGCAAGATATATTGAAATCAATGAAAACAGGTAATTTTTCTTAACTTTAAAATTGAAGCAGATAACATGATAGGACACGGAGAGATTATAACATGTTGGTGTGAAAAGGACAAAAAAAAGAAAAAGAAAAGAGTAAGTTCGTATTTTTTATTTATTTTTAAATATATATATATTACTTTTTTAAAACACGAACTTCCTATAAAATACATAAAAGAAAATAAAGTTAGAAACATGAGAGAGAGAGAGGAGTGATTGTTAGAGATTTGAAAAAAATTTTCTGTTGAGAATTTTTATTTTATTTTTTAAATATATAAATATTAAAAAAATTAATTATTTTTTATCATGCACAAACCCCGGTAAAAGTTAGGGCATTAATTAACCTGAAGAAGTGAAGAACCACCGCTGGTGATGGTGCTCCCACCGCCGTCGTCCCCCGTACCCTGACGAGTAAGCGCGCCTTGCCGGCTCTTCTTCTTCGTCGTCGTCGTCGTCGTAGTAGTAGTAGTCGAAGAAGAAGAATATTTGTAGTGGATGTGCGTGTTGTTCTGATCACCTTTTCCGTTTGATTACGATGCTTACCAACTGTTGATGGTTTGAGTTTCGTCTCGTTTCGTCTCGTCGCAGTAGCAGTCTGCTTACTCCATCAAGCTTGTCTCTGTTTTCCAATAGGTGGATGTCTGGATCTTGTTATTCTTCCTCTTATTCTTTAAGTAGGGTTTTATTCGGGTGCGTTGTGCTAATCCATGTACAAACTAAAATCTTCCTGCTTGACGTTTTTATATATGGTAACGGTTTCGATCGGAAGCAATCTTGATTCCAACGATGTGATGGACTGCTTTGTCGTTTCCAAAGTGGAATGGCTCGAGCCGTATATATGTTATTTGGCTGTTGCAGTCGTACCCGGTGGTAACGGATTGCCTCTGGTCAGGGCTGTACGGATGGGCGGGAGATGCGGTCAAGTACAGGGAGGAGGGTGGAGAAGCCGCGTCGTGCATAGAGATCGTGTGCTCGCGACGGCTTCTGCAAGCAAGCCGTGCTGGGCTCTGGCAACACCATCCACAATCTGGCCTATTGCTGGCCGCAGTACGTGGCCATCAAATGCCTCACCATGTACTTATATTTGTGGTATTATTTGTGTGCAAGTTTTTATATTTTTGCAGGTAATTTTGTACATCAAATGCCTGAAAAACGCTAGAGAAAGAGGGGGACGTACGGGGAGAAGAAGATGGTGAGGAAGCCTCCGAAGAAGCCCGTCTACTCCAGTGAGTTCTTTCTTTCCAACACTAGCAAACGTGAAAGGTGATTTATATATGCTGCATATAATTATGTGTGTATTTGACAATGAGTGGTAATACTATAATACATAAGTTAAAATTGATTTTGGTAAGAATAGAGTGGGAGTCATGTCAATTGTAAATAAGATAAATAGAAAATCAACTTATTTGGTCATATCCTTAGAAGACCAAAAGATACATAATTAGAAGAGAAAAAGTAATTACTGTAAAAAAACTAAAGGAAATAGAGGCAGACCTAAAACTAATTTATTAGAAATTGCGAGAAAAGATTTAAATTTATGTAATTTAACTGAAAATTTGATTATAGGTAGAAATATATGAAAAAAATGATTCATACGGCTGTTTTCATGTAGTGGGATTATAACATAAGTTATTGTTGTTGTTATGTATAACTATGCTCATATTTACATAAATTGGTTAGAACATGTTTGTGATGATGATTATTTTATGCTTGATTGTTTCATATAATATCCTATACATATTTTATAAATTTCAGTACAAAATTTGTGCTTTCTCCATCCTTGCACTATGATTTCTCAGGTTTATGATCGGAGATCAAAGAGACTAGTAGAAGAACTCATAGATGAAAAAATTGTGATGAGCTATATATCAATCCAAAGTTGGTTTAACACTTATAGACAAAGGTTCATATGTTTATGAACTCAATTTATTTTTGTTACTTGCAAAAGAAACATGAGGAATCAAAAAAATGTAATTAATATTTCAATCACAATTTACTTTGCAATGCATAATTTCATATATTGCTTTTGGGACAAAGATCAAAGAGGGGGTGGGTTAAGTTATTAATTGTTATGACTGATGCTGTGTTTCAGGTACAAAGGATCTATTGCGAAGCATCTCTGAGAAGCAAAGGAGGTAGATGAATTCACCAGAATCTTGTAAAGAAATACCAAAGTTTATTGAATTTTCCAATGCATCAAAGCATCTGCCACCCTGGTTATTTTAAAACCTATCTATTAGCTAGGTCAAAATTTACAAGTGTATAGATCTGTTGTTTTAAGGTGTAATGGAAAACTTTATACAAAGGCCTAGTTTTCAAAACCATGGGAAATATTTTTTTGTGATCTTAACTCTGGTGCAAAAGCAATAACAATAAAATGGATGGATGTCAACCAAAATTGTCTGATTCTCTCTCATTTTTAGAAACACTGAATTGGCACCATTAACGATCATGTTGTAACTACATACTCATATCCGACTAGTATAGGTGTTTGATCAACCATCAACAATTATCAAGGGATGTTTGTGTTATCATGTGTTTGATAAATGTTAAATACCAGTGCATGGGCAATTGATTTTCAGAAATTATTTTGTCTGTACTTTTGTTTAATCATATCACAGGGACCTAGTAGAAAATAGTACTTCAAATATTCTTAATGACAACTTTTCAGCCTTAGAATTGTAAAAGGAAATTCCAAGCTTCCAGATCAACTATCATCTGTCATTTTTTCTATGTTAGGGAATTTTTAGGTCTTGTGCTTTCTTCTACTCTTACCCATGTTTATGCTGTTAATGCAGGATCAAATTAACATGAATTAGGTTAAGCATCCACTTGTACATTTTAAGGTATATTTGAAAGCTGAAGTTTTCTTGATGGTTTCTTTGTACAATTGTTGCTTCCCTTAATTATGTTGTCATTTATGTTACCAATGCATCATGCCATTGGATGGATGCTCTTAATTATAGTTTTGTGTGCCTACAATGAAAGCGTTTTTGTAAGTGTAGGATAATATTAGTTTTGTATTTCTTAATTTTAAAATATTCAAAATTATATTAGAAATCCACATTTTATAATCGTAGAGTTTCAAGCACCGCTGTTGTTTAAGCAGCATGAAAGAAGGCCCATTTGCTGTCCTGTTGTGTAGAGATGCAGGCATCTCGTCATGTTGATGATGGTGATATTGGAGTTTATGTATTAGGGAAAGGAGCCACTCCAAAGAATAGAAGAAAGCTTAGATTACACACAACATAGATGTAGAAACCAGTAGAATATCTCTTTCGGAAAGGAATTGAGAAATATTTGTTTTTACATGTATGTAGAACAGATTAAAAGTTTCGTTTGAAGAGCAGTGTTTGGAATACTTTAAAATGATTACCAGAAAACATTTTTCAATAGTATATGAAGAGGTGCTGCATTGAGAAGAGTAGAATGACAAGAGTGGAGGAGAGAAACAATGAAGAAAGAAAAGAGGTGGGATGGATGGTTGGTTTCTGGTAGGAAGCAATCATTACATTTGGCACTTGAGCATTGTCAATCCAAATTGTTGGCTTTGGAGAAAGAAGGCAACCAAGAACCAGATTGCTATTGGTGCAAATTCAATATTTAGGATTAATGTTATGAATCCTTGGAAGATCTTGGTTCCTTGATTAGCTACTAGTCGACCTTAGACAGTAATGGGGAGGGTGACAGGGATCATTCGTGAGTGGTGAGTGGAGAAGGGAAGAGGGAGATAGAGAGAGAAATGACATAGAGAGGATGAGAGAGAGTAATATAGGTATTGGCTAACAACACTAGAGTCTAGTATATCAAAGGATAGTCTTACATTCGTTCTACCACTTATTTATTCAATAACATTACTATTGTTAGTTATAACAGGTTAGGATTGTCACTTCTCAGTTCGTGTACCTAGTTGAGGTGAAACTTTTGACGTTGGTTTTGTAGTCTCCGCTTCTACTGTGACATTACACTTGGCAGGCTGAGTGACCTTGTCCTTGATGTTGGGAATTTTGAAAAGGATAGAATCATGGTCTTCCCAGGTTGTTGAGGCATGGTCTTCATCCTTCCATTTAATGAGAAGTTCAGTGACTCTATATTGTTATGTTTCTTCATTTGGCAGGTAGGGATGTTGTGTGGCTACTGAATGTTGGTTGGATGAAGGGCTGGGAGATCTTGAGGGATAATGTCCAGGGTGCGGCGTAATTGGGAAACATGAAAAATTGGGTGAATGTGGGGGCCTTGGGGTCACTTCAATTGATAAACAAATTGAACCAAGTATTCTGTATAGAATAGCTTAGTCCTCACACTCGTCATTTGTTGACAGACCACCTATGTCCAATTAATTTCAAATTTGGTCATTATGGTATAAATTTCCTTATAGACCACTTCCCCTAGTTCATCTGCATGGCCACTCCTTTGGAAAAAAATTGAGGATCAAGATATCGGCTATCAATCTAGCCCTAGGGTTTAAGAAATGGACCCTATTTAATCTCTTGGTCCCAAACCCATTACCAATCATCTCATTTATTTCATCTATCTCCCACCTATAATTAGTGAGCGGTTAGAAAATATCTATCCCTATATTAGGGATCCTAAAGAGGTTACCAACACCATCTGGCTTGAGCTGAAACTTCTCCCCTACGAGGAAATAGTCCAGATGATCCTCCTTTGCTTCCATATTTGCATAGAATTCTGCAGTCAGCAACAAATGCAATGGAGGAGGGGGTGTTGTTAATAAGCTCACCAACCCCTGACAGGCGAACATCTCTTCTAGATCCTCCATGTTTGTGAAATCCACCTGCCTGCCATACAAAGCCTTATACCCTGACATTTGTTTGTACTTAGCCTCACATTCTGCATTTCTGAACATTGGAGGCTCTTGCCCTGTAGGTACTAATGAGGGTGGAGAGGCCCTAGGAGTGGGCTCCCTCTGTTGGACCGGAGGAGGTGCAGCAACTAGAGGCTGGCTGGGTGATTTCTGTGCAGAGGTGGGGGCTACCTTGGTCTGCTTGGCCTTAGGAGCCACCTTCTTGGCTTGTTTTGGCTGGGTGAACCTATTGCATGTTGTTTGTCATTTTATAGAATGTTCTTTTTTATCTCCCGGTTAAGTGTTCATAGGATATCTGGAGCTCATTGATAGGGGGAGCTTCACCAAGACCTCTTTTTATATTTTTTAGTTTCTAGGATAGGCCGTTCCTCTGTTGTAGTTAATGTCAAAAAGAGAGAAAAATTGCATACAATATAATTCTTGTGTAATGTTTTATTGTATGCGTATTTTGATATCATCAAAAAAAGGAGATTGTTAGAAGAATGCTTATTGTATGCTTGATTTATAATGTAGTTTTCATGATGTTAAAAAGAGAGTTTGTAAAATAGTTAACTGTACAAGGAGTCAAGTTGAGTTAAGTCAAAGATGGAAGAGGGAGATAGAAGCTCGATTGTAACAAGGACACAATTGTGAATCAAGACAAAGAAGGAACAAAGAAAAATCAGCTAAGGCTTAAACAACAAAGAAGAATCAAAGGAGTCTCAAGACACAAAGCAAACTCAAAGGCAAAATGCTTAAAAGATCAAGAAAGTTCAAGGCTTAAGTGTGTGAGTGAGTTTGTTGTGCTCTTGCTTTAGGAACATAGTAGTTCTAGGGCATGCATGTTTCCTCGCTATATCACAAATAGGTTACCAAATACATATCATTACACTTAGGCTTTCACAGAGAAAAACAAATAATTGTATGGTAAAAATCGGTTAACCGTTTTTATTGGAGGAAAAACTTATCCACCATGTAACCTGGAAAATCCATTGGATAACTTGTTTTTCTGTCGATGAGACATCAGATAATTCGAAAGGAAAAATGGTTAACCCATTTTATTTTAAGATCATTTTTCAGCCTAAATTTCTAAACTTTTTATAAACCTAAATTTTTGTAACCATGTTGTATAACAAGGTTACTACACCTTAGACTCACAACACTTGGGAAGAAATTCTTATCTTAAGGATAGTTTCATTTCCTACAGAAAAATTCAGATAACCATTTCTATAGAAATAGATTTCGTTTTTTTGCATCTAGAGTTTTTCAATCCTATCCAAAAAATTCAGAACTTCATTTGTTTACCTTATTTTTCTGTTTTTGGATTGATCATTTAGGTTTTCACTTTTACTGCAAAATGGTATTCCGAAACGGAATTTTGGATATCCGTTTTCACATTCTACTTGCATAGAAAAAAATGGAATATCAAATGGAATTCCAGTTTTGGAATTATCGCCCAAAAAATATGACTGTTGGGGAAAACAAAATTTCGTAGTGAAAATTCGGAATTCCATTCTAAGAATTAACGTCCAGAAATTATAATTGTTAGACACCTAATTTAGCTGTTAGTTACTGTGATTAGCTTATAAGTAAGATCCTTAATTACGGATTAATGCAACCCTTTTTTGCAATCTTGATTCTCTATGCACAATGCTTTCATTCTTGATTTTCAATCTTCACTGCTCATCATTTTAGTCTTGCTAGTGCATGCCTTTAAACATCATATTTAGCATGTCAAGGAAGAGCATCTGAGCTTTTCAAGTGAACGGTTGTAAATTGGTTTTGGTTTTTCATTTGTTTTAGCTTGAGTTTCTACAACAAAACTAAAGTGATGCACTCATTGTGAGTAGGAGTGGTTGGTTGAAAAGTTTGACTCGAAACTCTTGTAGGTTGGGGTGTATAAACACCTGACTTTGGTTAGTTGAAGAGTTTGACCATAACTCTTGAAATGTAATTGGTTAAAGTGTTTGACCAAAAATACTCAAGTTGTAATTTGATTGATAGTGGTTTAATGTAGGCTAAGTTATTGACATACCTATTTGGAGAACCATCTAAAAATTTCCTATGTGCCTTATTTCTTTTTGTTCTTGTTTTGGCTTATGCTAGCAATTTTAAAAATCGTTTATTATCAATTCTTTTTTAGATTTTATACAGGCAGTGCACCATTTATTTGAAGGACCCATGATGTATAAATACTGGACAGTTTTTATAACTTTAATCCCTAAAAAGAAAAATCCAGATTCTTTTCGAGATTTCAAACCTGTAAGTCTATGTACCACTATGTACAAATGTACTGCTAAACTATTGGCTAACAGAATGTGTGGGATACTGTCAAAGATTATATCAATAGCACAAGGTGCTTTTGTTGAGGGTAGAAGTATATTTGACAATATAGGACTTGCCCAAGAGATGATTCAATATATTGATGAAGGCTTTTAAGGAGGCAATATAACTTTAAATCTTGACATAGAGAAGGCTTATGATTGAGTAGAATGGAGAACTTTGTATGTTGTTTTGGTTAAATTTGGTTTCAATCGGTATTTTGTGAACTTAATTCAAAAGTGCATTGAGTTCAACAATTTTTCAGTCATAATTTGTGAACCGTCTTCAGAATTTTTCAGAGCTAGTTGGGGTTTGAGACAAGGAGATCCTCTTTCACCATACCTTTTCATAATTCTTGAAGATCTATTATGTTGGGCTTTACTGAAGTCACATGAAGAACAAAATTATATCACTTATAAGGTTGGTATGAGATCTTGGACTGTTTCACACCTACTTTATGCTGATGATACTACTATTTTTTCTAATGGGAGAAAGAAGAATGTTGAAACTGTAATGGGGATCCTAAGGGAGTATCAATTGTTTACTGGATAGAAGATAAATCAGAACAAGAGTCTGTTCATTGTTTCCAATAAAAGCTCTGTGAAGAGGGTGAAGATGCTCACTGATGTGACTGGTTTCAGCTGAGGTTCATGGCCGTTCACTTACTTAGGATGCCCCTTCTTTAAAGGGAGAGCAAAATTAATGTATATTGAATAGAATGTTAACAAAGTGCAGAATGTATTGGCTGGTTGGAAAGCTCAGCTGTTAAGTCCAAGGGGGAGACTTATGCTTATAAAACATGTGCTTTCTAGTATGCCTATACATCTTCTTAGTGTGTATGATTTACCAGTTGGTGTAATGAAAAAGTTTAAACATGTGATGGCCAGTTTTTTGTGGGGACAGAAAAAGGATGAGCAGGAAATTCATTGGATTAATTGGTGCAAGGTTACTCAGCCTTTAGAAGAAGGTGGTTTGGGTATTGGGAAAAATTCTGAAATTATGCTTGCCTTAAGGATGAAGATGGCATGGAGAATGATGCATGGAGAAGGCATCTGGGCGATGGCTATGGCTAAAATTTAAGGTCAACTGAACGTTAGTACTGGAAACCAAAAATCTTCTAGCAGTTGGCAGCAATTGTGTGAAGCATGGAAGAAGATCAGGCCCTTACTTGGGAAGGAGGGGCAGGACTGGTGAATGTTCCTAAGGATTGGTGGGTGGAGAAAGGGGGAGGTTAAATCTCCTACTTTCCGTTGATGATAAAATTCTATTGAAAGGATGGACTTTGGCAGATTTTAAACAGTTTGATGGTGTTAACTGCTTGGTTAATGTGGATATGGATTTAAAACAGGATATGCTGAATAAATTGGCTGACTGTTCAGATGAAGCTGATAATTTCAGATGGTTACTGGGTGCTGGAAATATCATGGTAAAATCTACATGGGAGGCTGTAACGGTTAAACATCAGATGGGCTTAGAGGCTTTCTGGATTCCATACATTTCGACTAAGGTTTCTTTTTTCATTTGGAGGCTGTTACATAATGCCTTACCCATAGATGACAATCGAAAGGTTAGAGAAAGTGTGATGGCTTTTAGATGTTGCTGTTGTGTGGGGTTGTACATTTGCGAGACTATTCAACACTTATTTTTTGAAAGTAATTTATCTAATTTGCGTGGGAATTTGGTGTTGCAGACTGTTAAACATTTTGTTGGATTGTAATGTTGAATGGAAGGACTGGGTTATCAAGCAGCTTCATTCCAGTTCTAAAAGAAATTCGAGAAAGTTAAAGAAATTCATGGTGGCTTCCTTATTATGGCAGTTATGGAAACATAGTTGTTGTATGATGTTTGGGGAGGAGAGTTTCTCTTTTAATATTATAATCAAGTAAGTCAGAAACGATCTTAGTAACTTCAGTTTTTTTCAGAAAACTCATTGGTGAAATTGTTTGATAGATAAAGTTAGTCCTGTAAAATGGATAAAATGGATTAGGCCAACTGACGGTTACCATTAACTCAATACTGATGCAGCTTTTGATACTGGTGGAGCTGCTGGTGGTTGGGTGCTGAGGAATGATATGGGGAATGTTGTAGGTGCTGGATGTTGTTTGCTGTCTGCCTTATCTGTGCAATGCTGAAATTTATGCTTTGAGTTATTATGCTTTGGACAAATGTGGTGGTTTGAATGTTTGACTGGTAAGATTGTGGTGGAGACTGATTCCTGGCAGTTGCTACAGGCGGTAAACTCTGGATATTGTCCCAGGGAGGTGGATTGTAGATGGTGGCTAGAGTTGTCCAGAGAAGGAAATAATGTTGCAGATTTGTTGTCTTCAGATGAGATGTGAGGGGCTTGATTTTTTCAGTGTTGATGACATATGTCAGCGATGAGATTTTTTCAGGTTGGCTGTTGCTGGCCTTGTGATGCAGGTTTTTCTGGTTGGGAAATGTTCGAAAATTCAAAGCGGAAAGGAGGGCACAACTGGAATAGCAAAAAGATTCGGTTAAGATTTACGGTTTTTTGCAATTTCGAATCTTTGCAATTTTGTTTTGTATTCCTTTGGATGTTTGTACCTTGAGATTTGCAGGTAAACTCTGCCATGAATAAAATTTAAAGGTATTTTTGTGTAGGGGTTGGGACGTTACAGGCATCTGTAGATAGTTTTTATAGGTGTTTAGGTAATTGGTTTTTTTATTATGTGAAAGGTTGCACATGCCTAGGTAATTACTTTTTTTATTCCTAGGGAGGAGTGCAGGCACTTGGGTAATTTCCTTTTTTACTCCACGGGTGGGTGCGAGAGGGGCATTTGGGTCGACGAGTACTATGAGATGGAAATCATATAATTTGAGATAAGTATAATGGGCTGAAAATGATGGTCCGAAAGAAATAAAATTGGCTAATATGATGCTTTTGTATAAAGAAATATCTTATATTTCAAATACTTCTGAATTCAATGTTCATTATTTCTATTTGTTTTGCATTTGTACACTTAAAATTGCTTATCTTTACTCTTAAATCAATCAAATTGTATCTCTAACTTTAGTCTAAACTTTTTGATAGTTGTATAAATAATTATCTATCTTTATACCTAAATCTCTCAAATTGTATCAGCAACTTTAAAATTGTCTAAACATTTTGATTTTTTCTTTACTTATAGAAATAACTGTTTGGGTGAGGTATTGTTTCTTTGGTGTATGTATACTTTGTACTATGTAAATGATCAAGTTCGGAGAAATCGAATGTAGTTTGGTTTCTCTGGTGCAATATGCACAGTGAAGGATTATGGACTTGATTCGGAGAAATCGGTGAAGTTCGATATCTCCAGGGTTAGTATACACAATGATGGACAGAGGACTAGGTTCGAAGAAAATAGGTGAAGTTTGGTTTCTCTAGGATAGTTTGGTAGGTTTAAGTTGATGTTACCGATTTAAGCTCAAGTTTTCAATACTGTTCATCTAGGGACTAAGTTTTTTTTTTTTTTCATTTAGGAATTAAGTTAATATAGTGTCAATAATAATTGTTCATCATCAAAATAAAATAAAATAATCTTTAACAATCTCTCTTTTTTTTATGATGATAAAACATAATTGTTTAACTCAAGACTCATCCTTTCTCCTCCTTTTTGTCATACTTAAAAAGACAATGTAGAATGAGAGATGAAATTTTTTTTTCTTTGAAGTATAATAGTTTACAGAAATAATAACATTTTACAGAATAATAACATTTTACAGAATAATAGTTATACAACGTTCATTTAAGTAGAACAGTTTTAAACTTAAAACTAATCTTTTCTTAATTGTTTTACTTCATCTTCAAACTTGGTAAGTTTGACTTTTATCCTAGTCAAAGCCTCAAAGAACTAAGCTCGAGAGATGAGATTTTTAGTAGTAAAAATGTATGTTGATGTAGAAGGATGTCTTTGACATTACAAAATTTTACCAATACATGTTATTTTTCTAAGTTATGCAAGTACACATCCAAAAGACTATATGTCAATAGCAATTGTATACTCTGTCGCATCAAATATAAGTTCAAGAGTTGTATAATATCTTCAGCATATATATGACATATTTGGTTTACCCTTTACTTACAATAGACAAGTAGAGAATTAAACAATATGTTGCCAATAATTGCACATTAAGTTCAAAACAATTTTCAAGTAATACATCAATGCAATGTGAAGTCTTAATAGTTCAACATTGCATTGATGTATTACTTGAAAATTATTTTGAACTTGATGTATAATTATTAGCAACATATTGTTTAATTCTCTACTTGTCTACTACAGGTAAAGGGTAAACCAAACATATCATATATATGTTGTAGATATTATACAGCTTTTAAGCTTATATTTGATGCGATAGAGTATACAACTGCTATTGACATTTGGTCTTTTGGATGTATACTTGCATAACTTAGAAAAATAACATGTATTGGTAAAATTTTGTAATGTCAAAGACATCCTTCTATGCCAACACACATTTATGCTACTTTTGAAAATCTCATCTCTCAAGCTCAACTCTTTGAAACTTTGACTAGGATAAAAGTCAAACTTATCAGGCTTGAAGATGAAGTAAAAAAAATAAGAAATGATTAGTTTTAAGTTTAAAATTGTTCTATTTAAATGAATATTATATAACTGTTATTTTGTAAAATATTATTTCTGTAAACTATTATACTTTATTGAAATTTTTTTCATCTCTCGTTCTATATTGTCTTTCATTATGACAAAAAATGGGAGAAAAGATGAGTATTAAGTTAAACAATTATGTTTTGTCATCATCAAAAAGGAGATGATTGTTAAAGATTATTTTATTCTGTTTGGATGATGAATAGTTATTGTTGACACTAGGTTAACTTAGTCTCTAAATGAAAATCTTGAACCTAAAATACTTAGTTTTTGGATGAACTGTATCTCAGAAGCTAGTCCTTCGTCCATCACTATGTACACTAACCTCAAAGAAATTGGACTTCACCAGATTTCTTCGAATGAAGTTATTTACATAGTACAAGACATACATACATCGGGGAAATCGGACCTCACCTAGACAATTATTTCTATAAGTAGAGAAAATTGAAATGTTTAGACAGTTATTTCTACAACTATCAAAAGGTTTACATTAAAGTTGCCAATACAGTTTGATAGATTTAGGTGTAAAGGTTGACAATTATTTCTACAACTAATGGAAAATTTAGAATAAAGTTGGAGATACAGTTCAGTCAATTTAGGTGTAAAGATGCATAATTTTAGGTGTACAAATGTAGAACAAATAGAAAGAATAGATGTTAAATTCAGAGGTATTTGGAATATAAGACATTTCTTTATACAAAAGCATTAAATTATCCAATTTTATTTCTTTATGATCATCATTTCCATCCCATTATACTTATTTCAGATTATGTAATTTTCATCCTATTTCCATCCCATAATACTCGTTGACCTAGATGTCCCTTCTGCGCCCCTACCGTGGAATAAAAAAAACAATAGGAATATCTACATCTTCCTAGGTAATGGAGGTGGGGGGAAAAAAGTTGTTGGTATTATGTGGGTGTGAACTCAAGAACACCAACTGGGTAATAGGAGTTGTGATGTACACAGAGAGGAAAACCAATGTTATATTGGTTAGATAAGTTATTAAGAAATTTAGAAGATTTAGGTTTAATCTGGACCATTGAATTAGAATACCTCTAGAAAAGTAACTCTAGTGGTGCTATTAGAAAGTATTTTCCTTATATATATGTGTCAATTTTTTATTGGCATTTACAGAAAACTGATTCTATAGGTGTTCAAATTTAAGTTATTCTTTTGAATTTTTACTATTTTCATTGAAATGAGACAGTTTGATAATTTTGGTATTCTAATTTGAAATTGAATAGGGAGGTGGAAAGGTTTAGGAAAGAAAGACAAAAGATGATGTAAATCAATCTTGATATATTTTCAGTCATTAGATTGAACTCTTATAATTTTCTATAGGTACCACTAAAGAGTATTATATGCTCTAGTGGTGTCACTAGAGTGTCATCTCTAGTGGTGAGTATTGGATGACTCCGATTTAATTTGAATCATAAAAAAATCAAATCTACGTTGTCCACCACTCATGCAAAATCTTTCAAGCACCACTGGAACCTCTCACCATTGCTTGAATTTCTTCTAAGTATCATCGAAACTTCCTCTACACCACCAGAATTTCCTCTGCATTATTGAAATTTCCTTTGCGCACCATCGGAACTTCCTCTCATCACCACTGAAACTTCCTCTCACCATTGCCTGAACGCGCACCATTGGAACTTCTTCTGCACTATCGAAATTTCCTCTACACATCACTAGAACTTCCTCTGCACCATTAAAATTTCTTTTTCGAATCATTGAAACTTTCTCTACATCATCGGAATTTCTTTTGTAAACCGCTTAAACTTCTTCTACATCACCAAAATTTCTTTCAAGCACCAGCAAACCCGCACCACTAAAAATGTTTTCTAGTGGCACTACCAGAAAATTGGCTCCCTTATAGTTTTATATATATATATATATATATATATGAGGGCACGAGTTCTGTAGGTGCCTACAGAAGTCACTTTTGTAAGTGTCCGTTGATCTCAGGATTAACGGTTGAAATTGAAAAACTTAAAAACACTCTCATGCATGTTAAATTTAAAAACACTCACCTGTAGCAGTTGAAATTTAAAAATAGTCTTTATCATCGGCAGGTGAAATTTAAAAACACCCTCTCATGCAGCAGCTGAAATTTAAAAACATTCTCTCCTTTAACTTAAACAATTCATTCACGTACGTATAATTAATTTTTCATTAATTAGGAATACGGTGATTAAATTTGAAAGATGTTTGTGGATTTTTTTTAACTTAAATATTATGGTGAATTTTTTTAAAGATAATTCGATTTTAACTGGTTACTGAAAAGTTATTTTCATTAAATATTTTAAAACACTCGCTTTTCAATCGATTATTTTCTGTGTCGTGTTTAATTTCACGTGTGACTGTTAAAACGCCGGTCTTTTAATTCAATCGTCTGGTCGTTTACAATAAAATGTCGCTTCTCTCATCATGTGTGAACTTAAAATTTCATGTAACATGTAAACTATAGCCCTTCAAATATTATAATTAAAACGTCGGTCTTTTAATTTAAGCGTCTGGTCGTTTACAATAAAATGTCGCTTCTCTCATCACGTATGAATTTAAACTTTCACGTGACATGTAAATTATAGCCCTTCGAATATTATAATTAAAACGTCGGTCTTTTAATTCAATCGTCCGGCCGTTTACAATAAAATGCCACTTCTCTCATCACGTGTGAACTTAAAATTTCACGTGACATGTAAACTATAGTCCTTTGAATATTATAATTAAAACGCCGGTCTTTTAATTCAATCGTCCGGCCGTTTACCAGAAAATGCCGCTTCTCTCATCACGTGTACTTAAAATTTCACGTGACATTCTACGGTCATATTTCAACGAACTTATACAACCAACTCAATGATTTGAAATAACAATTTAATCATTTATACAACCAATTACAAATCTCTTGAAATAACAATTTAATCACTTATACAACCAATTACAAATCACTTGAAATAACAATTTAATCACTTATACAAACAACTGAATCACTTGAAATAAAAATTTAATCCCTTATACAACCAACTTAATCACTTGAAATAACAATTTAATCACTTAACAATCTAACAAGTACAAAGATTTTGTATGTAATTGTACACCTTCATTTGTGAAATGAAGAGTATCATATACCAACTGAGGAGTGATTTCAAAAACCGTCTTATCTATGTTGCTAAATATTCTGTCATCAACATGCAAGTTAGCATAAAAAGCAACTATCACTTCTCTAAATACATATAACTTGCAATTTGTTGGTATAGTATGTAGTAGACCTTGAAAGTTTAAGAGATCTTTAATCTCTTCTAAACCTTTAAAATTTACTGGTCTTTCGTACAGTATCTCACTATTCAAAAATGTCCTATACTTGTCCAGACAATCCTGATTTC
>JAMKPZ010001402.1:0-56334 GCA_024699675.1 Amphibolis antarctica | reverse complement strand
TCTTGACTCCTTTCAACACCACCAAGGAGCCCTTTGAGACAACTAGCTTGCCTCCTCCACCTGTATACTTGAAACCCTTGGAATCAAGTGCCATCAAAGAAATCAAGTTCTTTCCCAACTTGGGAACATGCCATACATCTTCTAAAGTTCTCACAATACCATCATGCATCTTGAAACGGATTGTACCAACACCTGCTCTAGTGCAAACATCATCATTGGCCAGTGTTACCTGTCCACCATTAACCTGCTCATACGTGTGGAAAAACTCCTTGTTTAGAGTCATATGATGAGATGCACCAGAGTCTAATATCTAACTATGATCTGAATATGCACTGCAAGAAACTGTAAGTGAAAAATCACCTTCTGATGCTGAATCTTCCTTTTCAGCTACGGCAACTATTCCTTTTGATTTTAGCTTGGGACAGTTTACTTTCCAATGTCTCTTTTCCTTGCAGTAATTGCAAGTATCTCTTGAGTACTTGCTTCTTCCCTTGAATTTATTGTTGCTATTGTTTCTCTGTTGTCATCCTCTAGACTCACCATGGCGAGAAGATAGGCCTGAAGCACTTGTGTCATTGCTCCCATGCGTGACCATATGCCTCAGCTCCCTAGAGTGAAGACTAGATCTCACTTCCTCCAATGTGATTGTATCACTGCCAACCACAAAAGACTGCACAAAATTCTCAAAGGACAAAGGGAGTGAAACAAGTAAAATAAGAGCAGCGTCCTCATCTTCAACTGTCACGCCTATATTTCTCAACTCCATGAGAATTGTGTTCAGCTGATCTAAGTGTTGCTTAAGGGGTGTTCCCTCCTTCATTTTCAATAAAAACAATCTCTGTTTAAGCAACAACTTGTTGGTCAATGACTTTGTCATGTACAAAGTCTCCAACTTATTCCACAAGCCCAAAGCTGTGGATTCATCAGCCACTTCAATAATAACTTCATCTGACAGATATAACAGTATGGTAGAATGAGCTTTTTCTTCCTGTTGCTCATACTCTGTAAATTTTTCATTCATACTTAACCCCTTATTTAAAGGAGTCGAAATGCCCTATTGTTTAAGTAGAGCTTTCATTTTAATCTGCCATAGACTGAAGCTATTTTTCCCATTGAACTTATCAACTTTCATTACTGGCATTGACATTTTATATTTAAAAATATAAAATGCACCACAACACTTTGATCAAACAAATTTCAATTTCAAAAATTACTCAACACCTCCACTTCAATACTGACAGTCTCAACAAAGATATGTATCAATCACAAAGACAAAAAATAGATTTCTGTCAAAAATCTCAAAGCACCAATTGCCAAAGTCAAGGGACTCCACCTCAAACGGATCAAATCACTCGATTTGAACCCAAAAGAAAAATGAGCCCAAATGGCCCGAAAGGATTGACCTAGCCTAGACGCACGTTGGTGCTGCTAGTCAAGGTGTGGGCTAGCCTGACCTAGCTTGGACGCATGCTAGTCAGAACCCGAATGGGTGCACGCAGGCCAGATCTGGGCGCGGACGACTGCGCATGGGAGAATCAGGGTGCCGTCGGCTGCGCGCGGGTGGAACAGGACGCCGACGGCTATGCGCGTGGGTGGAACAGGACGCCGACAGCTACGCACGGGTGGAACAGGACGCCGACGGTTGTGCGCAGGTGGAACAGGACGCCGACGGCTGCGTGCGGGTGGAACAGGACTTCGACGGCTGCGCACGGGTGGATCAGGGCACCGACGGTTGTGCTCAGGTGGATCAGGGCACGCTGATAGCTGTGCGTAGGTCGGATCTAAGTAGCGACGACTGCGCGCAAGCGGATCTGCGCACGGATGCTTGCATGCGGGCGAATCTGGGAGCGCGTACGTCTATGCGTAGGTGGGTCCAAGTGGATGGCTTCGTGCGAGCGAGTCCAAGGATGCTTCAACTGATCCATGGATTCAAAAAATGAACCCTAACTCAAGGCCACTACCTCCAACCTAACTCTGATACCACTTGTTATGCGTGGTAACCAAAGAAGCACAGCGGAAATCGAACGGAGGAGTGAGCGATGAGAAAGGAAAGAGAAGAAGAAGATCGCTAAGCATACACAACAATGAACACACAGATTTACGTGGTTCACCCCAACACAGGGCTAGTCCACAGATGGAGAGGGAGGGAGTTTCTTTCATGAAGGCTAGGGTTACAAATCTCTCAACTCATACTCTTTGGAAAACCCTAGCCAAGCTTATATAGTGCTTGGGTATTCCAAGAGGGTACAAAGACCAAAATGCCCCTTATACTAATTACATTATTAGTATCATTTAAAACATAATACAACAATTTTCTTATCTAAACTCGACCAATCATGAGGTACTAAACCTATAGCCAAGTAATTAACTATATTAGCATACCGTGGGTAGGAATTTAGCATAAATAATTGCTCATCTGGGAATTTGTCATCTATTGGTGGATTAAAAAGAAATGAAGCATCCAACCTAGACATATGATCTGCCATAGTGTTTTCACAGCCTTTCTTATCCTTAATTTCCAAGTCAAACTCTTGTAATAACAAAATCCATCTTATAAGCCTTGGTTTAGCATCTTTTTTAACTAACAAATACTTAAGTGCTAAATGATCAATGTAAATGATAGTGTAACTGCCTATTAGATAAGACCTAAATTTTTCTAAGGCAAATACTACTGCTAGAAATTCTTTTTTAGTTACACTGTAAGTAATTTGTGTTTCATTCAATGTCTTACTAGCATAATAAATTACTCTTGGTAGTTTATCTAATTTCTGACCCAAGACTGCACCTAAAGCATAATCTGATGCATCACACATTAATTCAAAAGGTTGAGACCAATCGGGTGCATAAACTATAGGTGAAGTGGTTAGGGCTTCTTTTAGAAATTCAAAAGCTTTTGTGCATTCCTCATTAAAATCAAATTGTGCATCCTTAATTAATAATTGAGTTAAAGGTCAAGCAATTTTACTAAAGTTTTTAATAAATCTTCTATAAAAGCTAGCATGTCCTAAAAATGCTCTTATATCTTTAACTGTTCTAGGAATAGGTAAATTAGATATTAATTCCACTTTTGCTTTGTCAACTTTTATACCTTTAGTAGAAATAATGTCCTAAAACTATTCTTTGTTTAACCATAAAATAGCATTTTTCCGAGTTCAATACTAACTTTTTCTATTCACATCTCTCTAACACTTTTCCTAAATTACTTAAACATTTTTCAAATAAGTTTCCATATATAGAAAAATCATTCGTAAACACTTCCAAAAATTCATCTATAAAGTCTATGAAGATGTCTATCATACATCTTTGAAATGTAGCAAGTGCATTGCATAGCCCAAAAGACATATGGCTAAAGGCAAATGTTCCAAAAGGACATGTAAAAGTAGTTTTCTCTTGATCCTCAAGTGCAATCGAGATTTGATTATAACCTGAATAGTCATTTAAGAAACAATAATACTCATGCCCTACCAGTTTCTCTAACATTTGATATATAAAAGGCAATGGAAAGTGATCTTTCCTAGTTGCTGCATTCAATCTTCTATAATCAATACAAACCCTCCAACCAATGTGAACTCTAGTTGAAACTAATTCCTTGTTATCATTTTCTACAATTATTATCCCAGATTTCTTAGATACTACCTGCACTAGACTTACCCAACAGCTATCAGATATAGGATAAATTATATCATTGTCTAACCATTTCAGAATTTCCTTTTTAACAACCTCTTTAATATTCAGATTTAATCTTCTTTGTGGTTGCCTAACAGATTGAATTTCAGATTCCAAATTAATCCTATGTTGGCAAATAGTTGAACTTAGACCCTTTATGTCTAACATCTGCCATCCTATTACTCATTTATGTTTTCTTAACACTTTTAAAAGATTTTCTACTTGTATTGATGTTAAATTAGAAGCAATAATGACTAGTAGAGTTTCATTTTTCTCTAAAAATGCATATTTTAGATTTTCTGGAAATGGTTTTAGTTGAAGAACAGGATGTTCTAAAATTAAAGATTTGTTATCATTTTCGAATTTTTCTTTGTTTATGTCCATAATTTCAGTTTGCTCAGATATTTCCTCTTTCAACATTTCTTCACTTGGTATTACACATCTTTCAACATGATCTAATTCTTCTACATCTAAATCCTCATCTATTTTAAAAGTTTTCATTAGATTAAATTTAAAATATTTAAATTGAAGCTCTTTAAAAACTTTCTTGACTCTACTAAAAATATTTAGTTCTAACTTTTGATCACCCCAAACTAATTCCATCCAACCATTTCTACAACTTATGCAAATATTAGCTGTAGCTAAAAATGGTCTTCCTAAAATAACTATAGCTTTATCTTGATTTATATTTGAAGCATTTGTTTTCATTACAGTAAAATCAACAAGGTACACAAATTCCATAATCCTTAATAAAATATCTTCCACTTTTCCTAAAGGTATCCTTATAGATTTATCTGCTAGCTAAATAGCTGTTCTAGTAGGTTTGATATTATCCAATTTTAACTTCTCATAAACAAAATTAGGCATGACGTTAATTCTAGCTCTTAAGTCTATTAACACTGTATTAAAATAACAATCTCCTATATAACAAGAAATAATGGGAGTTCTTGGATCATTTAATTTTTCAGGTACAGGATTAATTAACAGAGAGCTTACCTCTTTAGCTAAAAATGCCTTTCTTAATATTTTCTTCCTTCTATTCTTGGTACAAAGAATTTTAAGATATTTGGCATAAGAAGGAACCTATCTAATAATTTCCAACAATAGTATATTGACTTTAACTTGCTCAAATACTTTACTGATTTGTTCCAATTCTTGATCCTTAACATTTCTCATTCTATGTGGAAATGGAAAATGATTTTCATTTGTTAACTTATCTCCATTTTTAATGTCTTTCTTAATAGTTTTGTTTTTAGATTCTTTACTGTTTTCAATTTCTATATTGTCTTCTAATTCAGCATCGAATTTGTTTTCTAGATTAGATTCTACATTAATTTCCTCTTTCTTTGTGAAATTGTCAATAATTTGTTCTTCTTTATCATCCTTTGTAGGACCTTCATAAGTTACACCAAATCTTAACATAATACTTGCATCATTTGATTCTTCTTTTGACACATTATCGGATTCAGATAGATTAGAATTAGATGAATTCCTTAAAAAAAATCAATTGATCTTTGAATTTCATCCAATTTTTTCATATGATTAAATGCAGTTGAATCATCGTACTGATTTTCTTCAATTATCTCAAATGATTGCATATTCTCATTTGTAAATAACATATCTCTTAATAGGTTCACATCTTGATAAATTTGATTTTCATTCGACCAATTTAGATTATCACTATTTCCATACTCATTTAATATCTCACTGTCTTCTTTGATGTATTGATTCATTAACTCTATTCAACAGTTGTTCAATTCCCAATGATATTTTTTGATTAACATAATTCTGATTAATTCCAGCATTCATTGGCAAATTGTCATTAAGATTTGTTAAACCTGTATTAATTCCTTGAACATTCTAATCCTCTTTTAAGATTGTCCAGTTTAAATAGTTATCATTTTCAAATTCATTCATTCTGTTACTTTCCTCAATATTTTGTATTGATTCATCTATTTTATCTATTAATTGTTGTATCTGTAATGATATGTTTAACTGATAATTTCGATTTTCATTCATGTAATTATACTTTGAATAATAGTTTTGCTTTCCAGAATTGTCATTACATTCCCATAAATTAGAATTGTCATTCCAGTTATAATTATTTTGAGAATTAACATTAAGTCCTTCTAAAATATGTTGTGAAGAGTAGTCATTAAATTCCATAAGTGAATAATCTCCTTTAACATAATTAGAATAATTATAATTCTCATAACTAATTCCTGAAACAACCCTACAATCACCCAATATGAGTTATATGAGTTTATTATGAAATTCAAAATTTAAATCAAAAACACTTCTCTACTCTGGAATAGCAATAAGACTTTGAAAAAGAATTTAATAACAATAAATGCAAATAAATTATATTACAATCCTAACTAACACCAAAATAGCAAAAAACAGCACCAATTGTAAGAAATTCAGGATCCCAGCAATGGCACCCAAAACTTGTCTCGAACTACTTTTTGAAATTAATTCTTAAAAATGTGTATTTGAAATATTTTAATTTCACTGCAAGTGCATGGGTTCAGATATAATTAGTGTGCAAGTACAGGTTTGTCCATAAGGATCAATTTTGATTGGTGTTTAGCTAAATTGGTGTATTCAATTAATGGAATAAGTAATTAAATTTCTTTTAAGTAATATCACAGTTACTCCGTTCCAATTAATCGCTAGGATACTCTTTAAACACTTATTATATTTGTACCTTTCAGAGAATTTTCATTAACTTCAATTCCTTTAACACTTAGAATATTTTGATTTTAAAAATTAGTCTTTTAGTAAATGATTCGAATTTTGCATTGAAAGACTCTATCAAGTAAGTTTTACTTCCAAATATTTAGTTCTTCTTAATTCTTAACATTCTACACTTGAGTTTGCATGAAATTTAACATTTAACACTAAAAATGCACTAAACCTGCGAGCTAGCTCGTGGGTAAATGTCTCTACCCGCGAACTTACTCGTGGTACGTGCAATAAAAGTGAGTTTCAGATGTTTAAACAGTACGATTTGAATTAGCTGAAACTTCTAAAAGTTGTTTGCTTATATTTTTGGTCTTTTTAATTATCTTAAAACACAACAGACAACATAAAGCATAAAACACAACACATTATGAAAAACTTGTAGAAATGAAATGCAACATTCAACATTACATCAAACATGAAATCATTCTCTAAATATCGTATAGAGTTGATAAGATAGGTGTTTGTAAAATTGAGTAAAAATATAAAGTAAAGGTAAAAAGAAAGGAAAAAGGAAAAGGAAAGAGCACCTAATACTCCAATGTAATTTCTTCCTTCAAAACTTACTCAAGCTGAGAACTTTTTGTCTTTACTTTCGACCCACCAGGTTGTCAATCTGGCAAGCCTTCCTTTCAACCTTGAAATGAGATTTTGGGCGTCACTCTGCAATTACACCAAGGAACAGAGGAGGAAATAGCCAACGTCGAGAGTCTCTCCTTTAAGGATACGCTTAGGTTGAGAAAAGAACAACAAATACACCAAGGAATTGACTAGATAAGAGGAGGTCGTCAATCTCCCCTCAGAAGAAGTGAATGGGTGAAGATGAGAGATGGAGAAGATGGAGAATGCCCTGTGAATAATGCTCTGAGGAAGAAGAGGAGGGGGGATTAGTTTCCTGGCTACAGGACTATTTTATAGGTTGAGGGAGTGGCAGTTCACGAGCTAGTAGTTAACAAGGATGTGGTGCACATCTGGACATGTGAGATTGTTCCATACAAGCCCACTTCTTTGCCTTGTCTGTCCATGTTCTCCATGGTCAAGCTTTAGCTAAATTAAATTTCTCAATTCTACTCTTATACAAATTTTCCTACAATTGCTCATCAAATTTCCCTACAAATGCTCATTAAGGAATACCTTTTGTGAAATATATCACATTACAGGAGAAATAATTTATCATATTTAATCTTTCATTATAATTTTAATCGCTATTATATCAATGAAATTCATCTCACAGAATAAACAAGACACAGGCTCGCAGGTAACCCAGTTTACCCATGAGTAAGTTCGTGGTTTAATGAGCCAACCCGTGGACTTTGCACTTAGACATAAATCACAATTTTTCTGTGAATTAATCAATTTACCAGCAACTTAAAGAGTCAATTATCAATCAATCATTCCCTTTTCAATAGGTAATCACCACAAATATAATTTACAACTTAAAACTTAATTCATGCATCATTAAAGTGAATAAACGTGTATAATGTTCAAAAGTATAGTTAACCTTGTAATCATCATTACTCAATGCAAAATATAACTAAAACTCATTAAAATGTATGAATTAATATCCATAAAATGCACACTTTTGAGTCTGAACAATGTGTCTTTAAAACACACTTTTCTCTCTAAGGCTCTGTTGATGCTATATGAATGCTTCTTGTGATGCCTTACTATTTTCGAGGTCTTCAAGTGTATTTATAGAGTAAAATACACTTCCTCCATATCTTCCACTATGTCCATGAAAATCTTGAACATGTCATTGAATTTTTCAATAACTGCTAATTACATCCCACGTTCAGTACAAAACATGCACTTCTTGTCTTGAGCATTCTTCTTTTCTTTTCTAGAATTTTCTGGAATTTTAACGATCCAATCACTCTTCTTTAAAATCTTCAAAGTCCACGATTGCATCCACGTTTTACCTGTAAACGCATAACTATGTCCTTGCATGATCGCTTAAGAATAATTCAAATATAAAATATTGAAACATTTAACCATTAAATCCATTTATATAGTCTCAGGTCTTTTAACATAAATATCCAAAAGATATCTAGAGTTATACCCTTAAAACGCCTAAGTACTATTCATAACTTAAAAACTGAATCTCATGTGTTTAACTTAAAAACCTCACGTGTCTTGCTAAAATACTGAACCATTACGTCATCTTATGCTTAAAGTTCCGATCTTTTAGTGTAAAATACTGACACTATTCACACACCACGTGCACTTTAAGATGCACGCGCCTAACTTAAAAAAAATCACGTGTGAATGTTAAAACTCCTATCTTTTAATACAATCATCCGATCTTTTAATACAAAACGCCAAATCTTTCATCATGTATGAACTTAAACTTTCACATGACATTCTATCATTTTTTTATAAACTATAATCATATCTAACACTTATTTATTTAACTATACCTCTTCGAATATCAAGCTTAAGTATTCTAAAAATAAATATACTTAAACCACTAAGTTAAAACACTTAACCTGAATCAAATATTCAAGTGTTAAATAACTTAGCATTAAGTCCAATAATATTTTCAATTATGTCTAAAGAAATATTAAATAGATAATTACCAAATATAATTACGACTTTTAAATTACCATCAAACATTAATTAAATTATAATTAAGCATCATCATCAAAACATAATACTCAACAATCTCTCCATTTTTTATGACGACAAAATTAATTTGATATTGTAATTATCTATTGTTTTAATTATCAATTTTCAACTATATCTCCCCCTTTTTGTCATTATTCTAGGAGAGTTTCTAAATCTTCATCATTGCTAACAACATGTTTAACATCCAAATGAGAATTTTCATCAAAATTGACATGTAAGGATTCCTCAATGATTTTTGTTGATTTGTTATAAACTGTAAAAGCTTTACTCCTAGTGGAATAACCAACAAAAATACCCTCATCAGATTTGGCTTTGAATTTATCTCTACTTTCCTTAGTGTTTAATATGAAACACTTACAACCAAATGGTTTTATATAATCTATTTTAGGAACCCTATCATACCATATCTCAAAAGGTGTTTTATCAATAATAGGATGTAAATGTACCCTATTTATGACATAACATTCTGTATGAACTGCTTCTACCCAAAAGAATAGTGGTGTCTTATTCTTATTTAGCATAGTTTTGGTTATTTCTTGAAGTGATCTATTTTTACGTTCTACTACCTCATTTTGTGAAAGAGCTCTAGGAAATGAATACTTATGATCTATACCCAACTCTTCACAAAATGTGTCCATTTGATTATTATCAAATTCTATACCATAATCACTCCTAAGTTTTTGAATTTTAATGCTTTGCTCATTTTGTACTTTATTACAAAATACTTTAAATGTTTCAAAAACTTCAATCTATATACTAGAAATTATACTCAAGTAAATCTAGAATAGTCATCAACTAGTACATAAGCATAACGTTTACCTCCTAGACTGGTTGTTCTAGTTGGTCCAAATAAGTCCATATGTACTAATTCTAAGACTCTTTTAGTTGCTAGTTCATTTAATGATTTAAAGGATGTTTTATGTTGTTTACCTAATTGACATGCTTTGCATATAAACTCATTTGAGAATTTAATGCTAGGTAATCCCCTAACTAGATCTTTTCTAATAATTTTTTATTTGAGTGTCCTAGCCTTCTATGCCCTAGTTGAATTTCATCTAACTTTGCAATCAAATAGGCATTGACATTTATTATGTCATAAGGCAAATTACGAATACAAACTGAACATCTCTTATTTGCAATGAATAATACTTCATTTGTATTCTTATCTATTATTTGACACAAGTTATTTTCAAATATTACTTTGTAGACTTGCATCAAAATAGGAACACTCAAAAAATTGAAGCCTAAATTTTCAACAAGTAAGACATTATTTACAAAGCAATTTTCAATTACCTTCACCTTGCTAGATCCATGGATTTTAGTTTTGCTTTTATTCCCAAAGGTAACATGTCCATTCTTTGTCTTGGTAATGTCAGTAAGTAATGCCTTATTTCCTTTCAGTGGCTAGATGCTCCACTATCCATTATCCATTTCGATCTGTTCACCTACAAAATAGTTTAAAAAGAAATTTTATTTCTTAGAACTCATTCTTTAGTGGGTTCAAAAATATTGGAGAGAGAGAGTTAGTCTTAACAGATTTAATAACATTTTTACTTTTGGAGTTCTTACCATTAAGCCCAACATTTTTCTTTTTAATATTATTTTTCAACTCATATGCTTTTTGATCATTATTAGTATTCAATTTATCACAATCAGAAATTTTATTTACATTATCTGTGTAGTTGAAATTATCATTTTTAGATATGTTGGTGTACTTAGGTAAATCTTTACTTTTCATGCACCATTGATCTATTTTAAGATTTACAATAAGTAGATTCCCTTTAAGATTTAGATTTTCGTATTTTAACATCTAGATTTCATCTTCAGATGTCTTTTTCAATTCATTTAAGGAATTAATACAAGCATTTAAATCCTCTACTTGTAACTGCAGATCTTTTATTTCAGAAACATATGTTGAAGTATTTGAACTAACATCTTCAGAATTTGTCTTTTTATTTACAGTGGATGAGTTATTCACCTACACATATTTATCACCTTTTTTAACAACATAAGGAATAACATTTCTATCTTTTTGTTTAGTACCTGAAATAAAAGCATTATCCTTACCAGTATTAATATATCATTCATAATTTTTAGAAGATGTAGTATGTTTACAAATACCATGCTTTTCAACATTAGATATGTTTCTTCGAAGTTCATCATTAATTGCTTGACTATCATTCCATTTGCTTAAGATGGCATTTTCTTCACATAACTTAAGCTTTAATGTACTCATTTTAGAATTTAAATCTTTGACAGTCAAATTCAATTTATCAATTTCAGAGTTTAATTTCTTTTTATCAGCACTAATATTTTCAAGATCATCATGCAAGTCCTTTTCAATTAATCTATATTTTGAAATATCCTCAACTTGCTTATGATTCTCTTCTTTAAATTTATCTACAGTAGTACTTAAGAAATTTACTCTAGATTCAAATTCTTCTAGCAATTTCCTAGTGTTTTTATCTTCTGATTTTAGCTTTTTATATTTCTTTGCTAGTTTATTATACTCAAATACTAGTTTATCAAAATTTTCATAACTAGCATCAAAGTCAGAAGATACCTCATTGTTATTAGTCATGAAGTACACATTTGCTAGATTCTTTGTTTCTAAATCTATACTTGATGAGGATTCATTTTTTGATGTTGAATCCTTTTGTTCATCACTTTGTGAAGAAGATGAATTATCCCATGTCACTTTCAACTCTTTTCTTCATTTAAACATCTTCCTCTTATCTCCTTTAAGGTCATTCTTTTTATTCTTGTTAAGAGGATAGTTCATTTGAAAGTGGCCTAGCTTATTGCATTTATAGTAAATGCTCTTCCCTTTTTGAAAAGATCTCTTCTCCACCTCTCTGGATTGCTTTGTTGACTTTTGATTCTCGCATTTCTTCAACTTAAACTTTCTGTTCAACAAAAGCAAATCTTCATCAGAATCACTTAAGGCTTCTGAGTTTATATCAGCCTCAAAAGCCAAATCCTTTCTAGCTTTTTTACCTTTTGGATCTAAATGCTGAACTTCATAAGCAGTTAGATTCCCAATCAAATCATCTAGAGAATAAATATTTAAGTCCTTTGACTCTTTAATAAATGTAGTCTTTTGAGCCTAATTTTTAGTAAGAGACTTAATTTCTGACTAGTTCTTTTTCATCAAAATTCTTGCCTAATGCTTTTAAAGAATTTACAATCTCAAGAAATCAAGAAAACATGTTAGAAATACATTCATTTTTGTGCATTTTAAATAGCTCATATTTGTGTACTAACATATTGATTTTAGACTCTTTAACTTGGTTAGTACCTTTATTAGCAACTTCTAATATATGTCATACCTCATGTGTAGTTTTATAAGTTGAGACTATATTAAATTAATCATGAGATAAAGCACAAAACAGAATATTAAGTCTTTTAGCATTAAGTGTCATTTTCTCCGTTTTATCATAAGTCCATATGTCAAATAGAGAAATAACTAATACCATAAAATTGCTAATTATGTGCCAAAGTTTAAAGTCAACCGATTGAAAGAATACTTGTATCCTATATTTCCAATATTCATAATTACTACCATCAAACATAGAAAGACAAGTGGTAGTTTGTCCTTCAATCATGACTATAACATCGTTTGAAGAATTATTTGTCATTTTATTTCAGTCAATAAAATAAGGAAAGACAATTTATATTGAAATAAATTAAATAGTGAAATTCTAAACAACAATAAAGAATTAAAAAATTAAAACTCTGATACCAATTGTAAGATCGTTAAGATACAATTTAGGATCACAATAGGGGAGGAGGAATTATGTTTTAAGAATAATTAAACTCCAACAGATAACAAGAACACAATTACACAAAATTTTTAAGAAAATCTCAATTTTATTCAATGAGATTTATTACGACGTTTAAGCACAAATCCATTCTTGTGAATTCAAATAAAACTTTTAGATTCAATTAAGAAGAGTAAAAGGAAATGATTTTGCTTCACAAAATCAAGTAAGTTTTACACAAAGCTAAAATATGATTTCCCTCTTTATAAAATCAAACTATTTAGCACAACTCTTACTTGAATAACAATCTTGAATTCACCTTTGATCTTCAACCTTGAACTAACTTCAATCTAAAGCTTTGAACATTGAACGCCTTCTTCGAGTTGAACTTGATCTTAATCTTCAAACTTGAACTTCAACTTGAGCTGGAATTGAGTCTCTAAAATGCAATTGTATGCAATGTACGATTCTATAATTCTCTCTGTGTTCTATCTTGAGTCGAGTTTTTAAGTGTATTTATAGAGTGAAATACACTTTCTTCATTATGTCTGTTATGTCAACTATGTCCACGAAAACTCTTAAATGTGTATTTGAAATATTCAATAACTTTTTATTCATCTCATGTTCATACAGAACATGTGCTCTGTTTCTGTAATTTTTCTTTTACTTTTCTAGATTATTTTGGAATATCAACAACTCATTCATTCTTTATTGAAATCTTCAAAGTTCATGATCTCAACTACCTTTCACCTGTAAAAGCTTAACTATGTCCCTGTAGATCGCTTAAGAATAATTTAGAAATAAAACGTTGAAATATTCAATCGCAAATTCATTTATTTAGTCTTAGGTTTGTGTTAGCATTAACATCCTAAATATATTCAGACTTGTAACCTTAAAATACCAAATAACTATTCATATCCTAAAATTGAATCTCACGTGTTCAACTTAAAAACTTGTACAAGCACTAAAATGTCAATGAATAAGTCTTACTTTCCTAAAATCTATCAAATTTTTAATATTAAAGCACTTATCACTATTCACATCATGTGCACTTAAAAACACACATGCATGAGTTAAGAAATCACATGCTAATATCAAAACACTGATACACTATTCATCTTTCTTCAATCATCTGATCTTTTAACATCAAAATATTGATTCTTTCATCACGTGTAAATTTAAAATTTTCACATGATATTCTATCATTGATTTATACACTATATACATATTTAATACTTATTTAAATAACACTATAGTCTATCAAATATCAAATTTAAGTGTTTAAAAAATAAATATTCTTAATTCACTAAATTAAACACTTAACTTGTATTTTCAATACAAGTGTTAGATAATTAAACATTAAGTACCATAATATTTCCATATAATTCCAATTTTGTCTAAAAATATTATAAATAGATAATTAACAAATATAATTACATACCCATCAAACATTATTAAAATATTAATTAACCATTCATCAATAAAACATAATACTCAACAAATCTTGGCAGCTATCTTCTTTGAGCTAAAGTGCTCACCACATGCATGATTATGACAAAAGGTCAAAATAATTTTAATCTCCTCTTCCAGAACACATCTTCTCATAATCTAATCAGCTCCGTACTTAAACAGGAATGGTTCAGACCAATAGTAATGTTTAACCTGAGATTTAAATCTCTTTTTCTCATTTCTGGTGCATGCTGTAGGCATTTGACTTGATGTTAAATAATTTGCAAAATCAGCATACCAAGGTGAGGTAGATATACTAAACAACTATTCATTGGAGAATTTCTCATTTATTATTTCCTTATCATCAGGAATATTCCTCAACCTTGAAAGATGGTCTGCTACTAAGTTCTCACTACCCTTTTTATCCTTTATCTCAACATCAAATTCCTGCAATAGTAAAATCCACCTTATTAATCTTGATTTTGCCTCTTTCTTTAACATAAGGTGTCTAAGGGCTGCATGGTCAATATGAATTACCACTTTATTTGTAATCAAATAAGATTTGAACTTATCCCATGCAAATACTATAGCCAAAAATTCTTTTTCTGTAATTGAGTAATTAATTTAGGCTTCATTCAAGGTTTTACTTGCATAATATATCACATGATTTTTCTTATCAATCCTTTGTCCTAGCACAGCACCAATGACAATATCAAAAGTATCACACATGATCTCAAAAGGCTCATTCCAATTTGGTGCATGAATAATACGAGAGGAAGTCAAGGATGTCTTCAATTGATTCAATGATTCCACACATTTTTCATCAAACTCAAAGGAAACATCCTTGGCTAGTAAATTGGTGAGTGGTCTTGCTACTTTACTAAAATCTTTAATGAATCTCCTATAAAATCCGACATGACCTAAAAATTCTCTAATTTCCTTAATTGATGCAGGAGAAGGTAACTTAGAAATTAAATCTACCTTTACTTTATCTACTTCAATTCCTTTATTTGAAACTACATGCCCAAGTACAGTACTTTTTCTTACCGTAAAATGATATTTTTCTCAATTTACATTACAAGAAAAACAAGTACAGGTGACACCCATAAATGAAAAAGGTGACGGATTGTTTAAAGATTTGCCAACCTTTTCCCTTTTATATTGAACCCTTCACATCCGCCCCTTCCAGCCTCCACCCCCGTCTCCCGCAGGTCTTCCTCCTCCTCCTCCTCCTCCACCTTCGCGCCGCATGCAGTCATCCTTCGCCTCCACCTCCACGTGCAGTCATCCTCCGCCTCTGATCTAGTCCTTCCATGTGCGGCCATCCTCCAGCGTGCTGTCCTTCCACAGTTAACGTCACAGCGACCCTCTCAAAATGTTAATTTGTTGATATAATATTATTTTATTTCATTCTCACATCTCAAGTGACTTCGAATATTTTCCTTTTCTACCTATATTGACATTGATCCCTTGAATTTTTTTGATTCTTTTCTTCTTCTTTTTTTCTTTTTTTTCCTTTCTCTTTTTTTTTCATTTTTCCAAATAACACAAAGTAAATGACATAACTAGGAATGCACTCTTAAAATTAATAAATGACCCTTAATTGATTAATTTCACCACCTTATATCTCCATAACCTAATTCTCAAATGAACTCTATGGTGTATTAAAGCTCATACCCTTGCTACATTCCTTTACATAACCTCTAACTCAGAGAAGTTTGAGAGATACCTTAAGATAATGCTCACCAGAATGGACAATTTTTCATATCATGATCATATGGAAAATGATTCACTTTAGAAAAACTAGGTTAATAAGACATTAATTCAAATGAAACAGAAAGACTCAACGCATTGCACAATTTAATTTTAAATATATCTCCTCTAAGGGCAATAGGTTACTTGGAATTGGCTCTAGAAATTTTCCTCTCAATATAATAGGGTCTTCCCATTAATTCTAATAGCAACACTTGAAACTTATATTTCTCAAGTTTTGTTCTCGAGAAAAACACAAAAGATATTAAAAATGTGAAAATCAAAGAAAATCACAAATATCGGAAAACAAAATTTTTAAAATTTTGAATATTTTTAACATACTTAAATATAAACCTTAAACATAAGTTTTAAACATAAACCTCCCCCCCATACTTAAACTTTGCATTATCCTCAATGTAAATGGAAAAGTTCAGTATAGACAAGAAAATTCAAGATAAATACGAAATATAATAAACATCCCCAATATCAAATACGAAAATGTGATGCATGTTGAGTAATGCATTGAATTTACTAGGATGAATCATGTGAAATGCATAAGTAATGTTGCAGAAATTAAATACAATTACTATGCATCAATAAAGAATGATGATAAGGGGGTGATATATGTTTTCTTTTTACACAGAAATAATATAATTAAAATAAAAATAGGGCTTAAATATAATTAAAGCAAAAGGCATATATCGTTGTTTAATTGCATCAACAGATATGTTTGGTACTTTCATCATATTGTAAACTTCATTAAATTCTTTTAATAAGCATCCATAAAATTTTGGTAATTGGTTGATGTAATTATAATTTAATTCGAACCTGTCATTAATACATTCAGGAAGTGTTATGCAAGAAGATTCATCCATTGCTCACTAAAGCTCTTTTGGCACAAAACAATACTTTTAGTTAGAAAGAGAATCAACTCGATGTATCTAATATTCATGAAATAAATGTGCAATATTCGAGTATTAATATGATTAAAATGACTGTACAATAATTTTCTAAAAATTCTGCCAACTGTAGCTTACCCATGAACTAAGTTCAAGGGTAGAGGTGTTTACCCTCGAGGCACCTCATGGGTAAACCTGTAATCTACTAATTAATTTCAGATCTCATCATCCCAACGTTCGATTACCCGATTAACCTTATAAAAATCATTAATGCCCTTATAGAGGAGATTAGCTCCCTTGAAAAAGAAGAACAGGAGGGAGGGACTACTAACAGTCCTTCTAGCTCAATTCCAATTAAGTCTAATTTAGGGTAGACAGAAGTTTTTTCCAAACAACCTACTGAAGCTAGTGGAGTGGAAGATAGGGCATTAGTGATTTATTCCCCACCCACTAGACCATGCACAGTAGCTGTAGAAGCTTGAGCTCCATCCTCCTCAACATTTGCAAAGCCAGCCTAGCATACAGGAACAAATCCAGTCATTTTCAAAAATGCTGAGGCTCAAGATAAATTTCAGAATATAAGAGATTTTAATATCTCGTTCAGCAAGCCAGTGGACTTTGATTTCATGGATGAAATCAAGGATTTGCTGGAATTTCAAGGACTGCTGAAGGTCATTCCAAGGTTAGGTAATAATTTTAAAGCTGAAAATTTAGTACTGGCCTTTTATTCCAACTTACATGAAGAGGATGAAGTACATGTACCTAATGTAACAAAAGTAAAGATATATTTGACACCTGAATTTATATTTGAAAGCCTAGGATTAAAGAATGAGGGTGTAGAGATCCTAGAATCCTCTACTATAGCAGAATGGTCTGAACAAGATATGAAAAATTGCATGGCCATAAACCCTTGGATAAATCTATTTAATAGGTTGAAGTATATGACTGGAAAGGCTCATATGGTTGCACTAATATTAATCAGAACAATTTACCAAAGATTTGGACATGATGTAGAATTGTCCATCTTTGTAAAAATTGCAACCTATGCAGTGTTAAACTAGATTTAGGTGAACTGGTATAAGGTTTTCATCTCAAAGATCACTAGCATCAAGAAGAAATTATTTTATGGTGATCTTATTTACCAGTTGGTGTCAAGTTTCTCTGATTTATCAACTTGGGCAGTCAAGAAATTAAAGTCCAAAGTGCTAACTACCAAAGATATGAAGTAGTTTTCAATGGAGGATAACTTGGCATCCCAAATTTATAGTGAGCCATCTACTTCCCAATAGAGAGGATCAGCCTCTATGTCAGATAAGATGGACACTGTATTGGAACAAGTTGCAGTTCTGAAAGAAGAAGTCGCAACTCTAAAATCAAGACTTCCTAAGCAATAACTGTAATTTTTTCTTTTTTCTTCATGTATTTGAAACATTTGGAGAGACAGCTCTCCATTTATGTAGCACTTTAATATTCAATGAAATGTGTTGCAAGAATTTTAATTCTGTGTACTTTAGTTTTGTATGTATTTTAACTTTGTGTGTATTCTTAATTTTAAACAGATGCAATGGTTTGTAAACCTTTTCAAAAAAAATTTCATTCAACAGTTCGATGGATAAATATCCACAAAACTCGTTCAATTTAAACCATTTTAGTGAAATTAATTTTTATGAACACACTTTGTTACAATTGTGCATGTCTGTTGATTGCATTCTTCTCAAATTTTCCATTCATTAAGTAATCCACCAAATTGTATTTATATTTAAAAATCATTTCTTAATCATTCGAATTATGAAATAACCTTTTAATCTCACTTAAATGATTAACATTGTTTAATTTCAGTAAACCCTATGCTTAAAAATTACATTTCCCAGCAAACAGAATCATATTTGGTTCACAGGGCAATAACTCTCGCGATAATCTATGAGTAAACTAGATAACCCTCAGACTTATGCATGGTTTATCCCCACAATGCTTTACTTTTTCTCTTCTTTTTTTTCTTTTTAATGCAGCTCGAGGGTAAACATGATAACCCTTGAACTAACTTTGAAGGTAAACAAGATAACCCTCGAAGTGACATAGCTCGAGGGTAAACAAGATAACCATCAAACTAACTCCGAGGGTAAACAAGATGACCCTCAAAGTGACTCCTTTTGTTTTATTTTTATAAATCAACGTAGCTCAAGGGTAAACAAGATAACTCTCAGACTAACTTCAAGGGTAAACAGGATAACCCTTGAAGTGACTCAAAATAAAACACAGTAGCTAACAGTTCAAATAATTATTTTATACTAACACCTTACAACTTAATTAAATATATTGTGTAAATTTAAATATTTTTCTTTTCTCTTCTAATATGTGTGTATACTTATTATTATTATTATTTCTATTTATGTTTATACTTATATTTGTTTTTGTATTTATATTATATATTTTTATATTATTATTATTATTATTATTTATTTTAAACACTTGTGTATCACTTAGGCACCCATGCCCCTAGTGGCAAACAAGTAAGTCATATGATTTTACAAAATAAATACCGCTAAACTTTATTGCTCATACTACTCCTACTAATAAGAAAGTGAAATCAATAGCTATATATATAAATATTTTTTTCTTTCCATGGGTAACTCCAAAAATGATCAAATACAATTCCCATGAATGCTCTCCTTAAAGGTTGAGGGAACTTATATCTTCTTCCATCTTCTTCTTCTTTTAACAACCAATTTACCTAGAAGGAATTCATGATCTGCTTAGGAGGTTTGTGTTTGACATCAAATGGAACCACTTTAGCTAATGCATTCATTAAGTGTCCAACCAATTTAGTATAACTCAATCTTTTCTTCATAAAAGTTTACACAATTATGAGATATATGCTCAAAAGTTGCAAGAGGAGGGATGAGCTCTAGAGATGGTTTTTCAATAAATGGTTCAAATAAAATTGGCTCATAAAAGGGTAAATCATTAACATTGTCTTTAACCTCTAATACACCTTCAACTCCTCAAAAATTTTCTCAAAAGGTTGATCAAAATATCCTGGTTCAAATTGAAATTCTTTGACATTAGATAATTCTTCTTCTAGAATAATTTTTTGAAAAATATTCATCATTGGATCCTCAACCTTCAATTCTTCAAATATATCATCTTTATTACGATTAGGAAAGTTATTAATATCAACCTAATCTCCTTGTTCTTTACTCACTTTATTTTCCTCATAAATTTCTCTTTTGGTCTGTACTACCTTAGGTTGTTCTCCAAATTCATTAGGATGTGGTGGGTTGGGTAGAAGTTCATCTAACTTAGGTTGATTCTCCATTATCTCTATCTCTTGTTCATTATTTTCTTCCTCACCCACTTGAAGATTTTTGGAAACGATTAAATTATTACCACTAGTTTTCTTTTCCTCATTATCTACCATAGGAGCACTAAAATCTCCTTCTGATCTAAGGGTGGCTAATACTTCAGGTGACTCTTCTATACTTTTGAAAATAAGGGCATTCATGACCTCAAGTGGTCTTACTAAACAATCTCTTACTAAATAGTCAAGTATTTCATATCCTTCCCATATTTGATCTTTTTCCTTAAAATATTCAACTTCTAGAGCTATATAGAACTTATTTGATATGAGTGTTGCACCAGTGCCTATAAGTTCCTTCTAAAAATCTTTATCTAGTTCAGAAAAATTAGAATTAGATGAATTCCTTATAAATAGGTTAATAGATCTTTGAATTTCATCTAACTTCTCCATATGATTAAATGAAGTCAAATTACAATATTCATTTTTCTCAATTATCTCTAATGGTTGCATATTCTCCTCTATAAATAAAATATTTTTTAATGAATTTACCTCTTGATAATTTTGATTTTTGTTTGAATTTGACCAATTTAAATCATCATTGTTTTCATACTCATTAAATATTCTATTGTCTTCGGTCTATTGTATTGATTCATTAACTCTATTCAACAGTTGTTCAATTCCCAATGATAGTTTTCAATTAACATAAATCTAATTAATTTTAGCATTCATTGGCAAATTATCATTAAGATTTGTTAAACATGTATTAATTACTTGAACATTCTAATCCCCTTTTAAGATTGACCAGTTTAAATAATTATCATTTTCTAATTCATTCAATCTATTACTCTCTTTAATATTTTGCATTGATTCATCTATTTTATCTGTTAATTGTTGTATTTGCAATGATATGTTTACTTGATAATTTTGATTTTCATTCATATAATTATACTTTGAATAATAATTTTGTATTTTTGAATTGTCATTACATTCTCATAAATATGAATTGTCATTCCAGTTATAATTATTTTGAGAATTAACATTAAGTCTTTCTAAAATATATTGTGAAGAGTAATCATTAAACTCCATAGGTGAATAATCTTCTTTAACATAATTAGAATAATTATAATCCTCATATGGGAACAACCCCACAATCACCCCAATATGAGTTATATGAGTCCATTATGAAATTCAGAATTTAAAAACACTTCTCTACTCTAGACTAGCAATAAGACTTTGAAATAGAATTTAATAACAGTAAATGCAAATAAATCATATTGCAGCCCTAGCTAACACCAATTGCAAGAAATTAAGCAATCCCCGACAACGGCGTTAAAAACTTGTTCTGAATTTTTTGAAACCAATTCTTAATAATATGTGTTCGAAATATTTTAATTTCATTGCAAGGGGGTTTAAATGTAATTAGTGTGCAAGTACGAATTTGTCCACAAAGATTAGTTTTGCTTGGTGTTTAGCTAAATTGGTGTATTCAATTAATGGAACAAATAATTATATTTCTTTTAAGTAATGTCACAGTTGCTCTATTCTAGTTAACCATTAAGATGCTTTTTAAATACTTATTAAATTGTACATTCCAGAGAATTTTTCATTATCTTTATTTGTTCACTACTTTGAATATTTTGATTTTAAAATTAGTCTTTTAGTAAATGATTCAAATTTTGCAGTAAAAAACTCTATCCAATGAGTTTTACTCTCAAATTTTTAATTATTCTTAAGTCTTAACATTATATACTTCAGTTTGCATGTAATTTGTCATTTTGCATAGAAAAGATACTTAACTCTTGAGGTAACTTGTGGGTAAACGGCTTTACCCTCAAACTTACTCGAGGGTTGTGCGATAATAGTGAGTTTCAGATGTTTAAATAGTACGATTTGAATTAGCTAAAACTTCTAAAAGTTGTATATTTATATTTTTGATCTTTTTAAATATTTTAAAACACAACAGATAATATAATACATGAGACACAACACAGTATGAATAACTTGTAAAAATAAAATGTAACATTCAACATTACAGTAAACATGAAATCATTCTCTAAATATCGTAACCAAGTTGATAAGATGAGTGTTTGTAAATTCGAGTGTAAATATAAAGGTAAAGTAAAAATAAAGGAAAAGGAACACCTAATGTTTCACCGTAATTTATTCCTTCGAAACTTGCTCAAACTGAGAACTTCTCTTTGTCTTTACTTGTAGTCCACCAAGTTATCAATCTGGCAAGCCTTTTTTTCGACCTTGAAATGAGATTTTGAGCATCACTTCACAATTACACCAAGGAACAAGGGAGGAAGCAACTAGCGTCGAGAGTCTCTCCTTCAAGGATATGCTTAGGTTGAGAAAAGAACAGCAAACACATTGAAGAAGTGATTAGAGAAGAGGAGGTCGTCAATCTCCTTTCGAAAGAAGTGAGTGGGTGGAAGGTGGAAGATGGAGAAGATGGAGAATGTCCTATGAATGGTGATTTGAGGAAGAAGAGGGGGGGGTTGGTTTCATGGCTATGGGACTGTTTAGATAGAATGAATGACAGTTCACAAGCTAGCAGTTAATAAGGATGTGGTGTACATATGTGTGAGATCATTCAATGCAAGCCTACTTCTTTAGACTGTTTGTCCACATTCTCTATGGTTGAACTTCAACTAAATTAAATTTCTCAATTTTGCTTTTATACAAATTTTCCTACAATTGCTCATCGAATTTCCCTGTAAATACTTAAGGAATACCTTTTGTAAAGCACATCATATTACAAGAGAAATAATTCATAACATTTAAACATTAACTATAGTTGCAATCACTATTACATCAATGAAATTCATCACACAAAACAAGTAGGGCACAAGCTCGAGGGTAATCTAGCTTACCCTCGCATAAGTTTGTGGGTAAATGACTTAATGCTCGGACTCTGCACTTAGATGATTTTTTTTTGTGAATTAATCATTTTATTAGCAACCTAAAGAGTCAATTATCAATCATTCATTTCTTTTTTAGTAGGTAATCACCACAAATATAATTCACGACTTAAAACTTAATTCATGCATCATTGAAGTGAATAAACGTGCATAATGCTCAAAAGTATAGTTAACCTTGTAATCATCATTACTCAATGTAAAATACAACTAAAACTCATTAAAACGCATGAATTAATATCAATAAAATACACACTTTTGAGTTTGAGCAATGATCCTTTTAATGGTCGCGAGAGTCCCCATTTTACGCTTGGCTCCTTTCATGATCTTCTATGATCTTTGATTTAATTAACAAAATTGTGCGTCGTCTGGTGTGATCATGTGTGTCCCCTACCTTGAGATACGATGTGGGTTGACTAAGGGACAATGCCATAGATTGGCTCCTTACTGATGCACCTATCCCCTCCCCGACGAAAGTAGGGAAGGGTGGAAGCTTCGAAAGGTTGAGGGTGTGAAGAGCGCTGGCAGTTTTTGATTTTTATCGGGATTTCACTTCTAAGTTCGTGGATGCTTTTGTGCTAATTTTCTTTGAACAAAAAAAGAACCAGAAAGAAATGATTTTGCTTAAGGGAAAATTGTTGTACCGAAAGATGTATTGAACCCTTTATTTAAGCATCATTTCTAGAACAGAGAAAATTAGAATAATGAACAGTATTCCAAATCATATTTTGAAAAACTTTGTTCGATCGTTGTTTCTGGAACAAGGAAAATTGGAATAATGAATAGTATTCCAAACCATATTTTGAAAAACTCTATTTTAGAATAGGTCAAAATCATTATAATGAAGGCTGTTTCGAATTGTAAACCAATGGAATTTTTGCCTGTTTAGACCAGAATATCTGTTAATTCAAAGAAGCATATATGCTAACTTAACTAAGTAAACAAATGGATATTCCTCTCGCTTGGAGAGGAATATCTGTTGGTTCAAAGATGTGAAAATTAACTTAAAATAAAAGAACAATGGAAATTTCTCTTGCCTAGAGATGAATATCTGTTGATCCGACGATGAAATTAGCTTAAGTAAACTAACGGAATTTCCTCACGCCTGAAGAGAAATATCTGTTAATTTAGAGAAGTGAGAATTAATTTAAAAATAAAAGACCAACGAAATTTCCTCTTGGTTAGAGAGGAATATCCATTGATTTAGCATGACGAAATTAGCCTAAGTAAACTAATGGAATTTCCTCACCTATAGAGGAATATTTGTTGATCAAAAATCGTAAAATTAAATAAAAGTAAATAAACCAACAGAATTTTCTCTCGCTTGTTGATTCAATGGTGCATTTTACCTAAGTAAACCAACAAAATTTCCTCCTACTGGGAGAGGAAAATCCGTTGATTCAGTGAAGCACAAATTTAATTTAAGTAAATGAATCAATGAAACTTCTTCTTGCTAGGAGAGGAATATCCGCTAATTAAACTTAGTAAAATTTCGAAAGACCAATGGAACTTCCTCTCACCTAAAGAGGAATATCTGCTGATTAAACTTAGTAAAATTTTGAAAGACCAACGGAATTTCCTCTCACCTGGGAAGAATATCTGTTGATCGAGATGCAGAAATTAATTAAACGTGAATAAATCAATGGAACTTCCTCTCACCCAAAGAGGAATATCCATTGATTGAATTTAGTGAAATTTAAATAAACCAATGGAATTTTCTCTCGCATGGAGTGGAATATTTGTTGATCGAGATGCAGAAATTAATTAAAAGTGAATAAACTAACGGAACTTTGTCTTGCCTGAAGAGGAACATTTGTTGATTGAACTTAGAGAAATTTAAATAGACCAACAGAATTTCCTATCACCTGAAGAGGAATATCTGTTGATCGAAAAATAGAAATTAAATAAACCAACGAAACTTTCTCTCGCTTGAAAAGGAATATCCGTTGATTAAACTTAGTAAAATTGACATAGATGAATGAAATTTCTTCTCGCTTGGAGAAGAATATCTGTTTGTTGAAAATGCTAGAAATTAAATAAAAGTTAATAAACCAACGGAATTTCCTTTCGTCTGAAGAGGAATATCTGTTGATTGAACTTAGTAAAATTCACATAGACCAATGAAATTTCTTCTTGCTTGGAGAGGAATATCTATTTATTGAAAATGCTAGAAATTAAATAAAACTAAATAAATCAACAGAACTTTCTCTCACTTGAAGAGAAATATTCATTGATTGAACTTAGTAAAATTTAAATAGACCAATGAAATTTCCTCTCGCCTAAAGAGGAATATCTATTGATCGAAAAGTAGAAATTAAATAAAAGTAAATAAACCAACGGAATTTCCTCTCATCCGAACAGGAATATTTATTAATTGAACTTAGTGAAATATAAATAGACCAACAGAATTTCTTTTCACCTGAAGAGGAATATCTGTTGATCGAGAAGAAGAAATTAAATAAAAGTAAATAAACCAACGGAACTTCCTCTTGCTTGGAGAGGAATATCTGTTGAATTTAGTGAAATTCACATAGATGAATAGAATTTCCTTTCGCTTGAAAACAAATATCTGTTGATTCAACGATGTATTTTACCTAAGTAAACCAACAGCATTTGCTCTTGCCTAGAGAGGAAAATCCATTGATTTAGTGAAGCACAAATTAAATTTAAGCAAATGAATGAATGAAACTTTCTCTTGCCTGGAGAGGAATATCCACTAATTGAACTTAGTAAAATTTTGAAAGATCGATGAAATTTCCTCTCACCTGAAGAGAAATATTCGTTGATTGAAAAATACAAATTAAATTTAAGTAAATGAATTAACGAAACTTTCTCTCACCTGGAGAGGAATATCCGATGATTGAACTTAGTAAAATTTTGAAAGACCAACGAAATTTCCTCACGCCTGGAGAAGAATATATGTTGATTGAGATATTGAAATTAATTAAAAGTGAATAAACCAATAGAACTTCCTCGCGCTCGAAAAGGAATATCTGTTGATTGAACTTAGTGAAATTTAAATAGACCAACAAAATTTTCTCTCACATTGAGTGGAATATTCATTGATCGGGATGTAGAAATTAATTTAAAGTGAATAAACTAACGGAACTTCCTTTTGCCTAGAGAGGAATATCCATTGATTGAATTTAGTGAAATTTAAATAGACGAACGAAATTTCCTCTCACCTGAAGAGGAATATCCATTGATCGAAAAATAAAAATTAAATAAAAGTAAATAAACCAATGGAACTTTCTCTTGCTTAAAGAGGAATATCCATTGATTGAACTTAGTAAAATTCACATAGATTAACAAAAATTCTTCTCGCTTGGAGAGGAATATCTGTTTGTTGAAAATGCTAGAAATTAAATAAAAGTAAATAAATTAACGGAACTTCCTCTCACCTGAAGAGGATTATTCGTTGATTGAACTTAGTAAAATTCACATAGACTAACGAAATTTCTTCTTAGAGAGGAATATCCGTTTGTTGAAAATGCTAGAAATTAAATAATAGTAAATAAATCAACGAAACTTTCTCTCACTTGAAGAGTAATATTCGTTGATTGAACTTAGTAAAATTTAAATAGACCAACAGAATTTCCTCTCGCCTAGAAAGGAATATCTGTGGATTGAAAAGTAGAAATTAAATAAAAGTAAATAAACTAATAGAATTTCCTCTCATCCGAACAGGAATATCTATTGATTGAACTTAGTGAAATTTAAATAGACCAATGGAATTTCTTCTCATCTGAAGAGAAATATCTGTTGATCGAGAAGAAGAAATTAAATAAAAGTAAATAAATCAATAAAATTTCCTTTTACTTGGAGAGGAATATCCGTTGAATTTAGTGAAATTCCCATAGATGAATGGAATTTCGTCTCGCTTGAAGACGAATATCTGTTGATTAAAAAAACTAAAAATTAAATAAAAATAAATAAACTAATGAAATTTTCTCTTGAAAGAATAATAGTTAATTGAACTTAATGAAATTCACATATACCAATGGAATTTCTAGTGAGTTGATTATACCAATTTAACATTAGTTGGATAATGTTCAATCTAAATTTTGCGAGTTAATTTTATAGATTTTGGTTCTTCGTTATCCTAATTAATTAGTTTTCTATAGGTGCCATAACGAATTTAGCACCCTCGTAAATTTGGCAACCACAGATCCTATTCCCGTATTAATTAACCAAGCATTCCTGACAAATATTGATCACCTATTAATTGAAACAATAAATATTTTGTTGCCTGTCATTCACAATTTTTCCTTTTTCTTTTAAATGAATCTTTTTTCTTTGTGAATGCAAAGTATTATATATTAAAATTGGTATAAAATTAGAATTTTTGAAATCGGTGTGGTGCGTCACGGTCACGCAACCCGAATGAGCGACATTTCTCGCCGCCGGGTTCTCGTCATGCTTGCGTGTCAGTAATAAGGGGCGGCGGGGGGCGGGTGAGGAGTCCAACGTGGAGTCACCCGAGTCAGTAATACGTGTCGTGTCGGTAATACCCACTCTCGACGGTCCCTAAGGCGGTTGCCGTCACGCACAGGCCACTGCCCTCATCGGCTTCTCCGCCTCCAATCCCACGCCGATACTGCTCTTCTACTCCCACCACTATTTTTAGCCCTTCCACGCTTTTGTTGTCTCCCTCGTTGTCGGACAGACTACTCCTCTCTGCTGTTTCGGCTCTTTCCCCGCTGAGCCCTTGCGCTTTGCCGTGCGTGTTCGGCGCTCCGGTCTACCTTCTCCGGCAATCAATGGCCGCCGCTGCGATATCTGCGTGGCAGATGATGATTTCCTCCGCTTCGGACGACAACCTCGTCTCCCGTTTTCCATCAACAACTTCCGTCGTCAATGGCCGCCGTCGATCCGTGCTATTCTCCTCCACTGCTTTTGGTAGTTAAGAGCAGCCGACTTCGTCTTCTCGTTCCTTTCCTATTCACCACAATGTCGATGATTTTATTCCAAACTTTTGTTGTTCCCCTTCGCGCACAGGACAGAGGAAGCTTCGTCGCGTCAGATCTGAGGCCTCGTGCTTTCCTTGCCGCTCAATTCCACGTCGGAATGGTAGACCAAACATGTCCTTATCTTCCAAAGCACTCGCTCCAGTAATGCTCTTTCCTCACCATTTAATCGCAGTCACACATCAATATACAAGGCCTCTCACACATTGGCCTTCGAGATTAGAGCTGATTTTTTATGACTCCGTTTTTGCAGGATCATACTGATGTATCTCTGGGTACAGTCGCTTCAAGCATCAGGTGCTGTTTCTTTCTATTTGCATTTTGGTAATCCTGGTGTCTGACTTTTCTTAAATCATTTTAAAAATAAAGACCTACCAAAGTCAATTTTTGAGGTATCACGCATGTACTTCTTTTCAGAGTTGGCGTCACATGATGTCAACAGCTTAAATAAAAGTACAACTACACAATATCGAGGTTCGATAGTCTATAATGTAGCATGTGGGATGGACATTTTGTTACAAAGAAACTGAAAGTGGTGGTTCATTTAATCGGTTAAAGAAATGTTTTGACAAAACAGCAGCGTCATCATTATTCTTAAGCTGGAGCATACAAATAAATGTTTTGTTAAACCAGTATTCTCCCCCAATCTGAATTATATTAATCAATGACTGCTAGCTTGTTACATGAATGACTCCAAGGTGATGCCACAATAAAAACAGTAGATGGTGAAACATAATTAGTGATCTCTGTGTTCATCACTGAATTCCTGGCTAAATGCAATTTTTTTAAAAGATGACTAGGGTCATAATTGTTTTAATACAACATATGCAAATATGTTAGTATTTTCAAAAAAATTTACAGAACTAGACTTCTTTCAATCCAGCATTTTTCGTTTAAATTGCATTTTTTTAAACTAGTCTATAGAAATAGGTTGGCACATAAACCATATGTTTGGTAATGATTATTGAAAGATTTTTCATCCACTAGCTGAAATAATCTTATTACCAAATGCCTCCCGAGTATCAATTAAATTTTAGTTCGTTGTATTCTCATGAAAGATAAGTAGTGCTCTATTGCTTTCTGTCTAGATAATTGTCTGATTATTTTTTACAAAAGATGGGCATTGGTTTGCTTGAAGGAAAAGCAAGTTAATTAAGATGGATTTGATCTATGTCATTTCATGGGAATCTTCTATTGTGCCCTTACACCATAACACATGCTACTTTGATAGTTTTCTCTGTTTCTTGCTTCTCCAAATTACTAGAATTCCACAAAATGGTGTAGAAGTCAAATTTTGATTTTCTATTCCCTCATAACGAGAATTGTAGAAATCAGTGATATCTATGTACCAACGGTTCTGATCTGACAAATCATCTTACTTTAGTAATGAGCAGAGGAGGTTGCCTCTCTGTTGGACACTGAAAGCTATTCACTTTGTGGCTGGTGGTTTGTGGACCCACATGTGTAGGAAAAGAAAGAGAATCACCATGAGACTAAATCAGGTCAAGCGTAACATCTCATGGGAAATGGGAAGATCTAAAATGGGCAGCCATTGGACCATAGGTCTCTTTCCCTCTGTAGTCAGTGGAGAAGAGCTGTCAGATCATAGGGCTCTCTTTCTAGAGCACCATTAACATGAGATAGTATATTTAGTGTAGCTTTCCAGTGAACCATTTGTTGTTTATGCATACTGTCCCAACAACAAAGTTGGTTACCTTTACTTGTCATATTAAAAAGTTTGCTTATTAAAGCATATTAGTACCTTTACTTTCACATACCTTTTGTCATCCTCAACCACTTTAGGTTATTAATTTCACTGGTCTTGGCTTGGATTAACAAAAGTGGGCCTAATCTTGCAACCAAGTAGGCTAATCTACTGTAGCAAATCTGTTGCATATTTCAATTGCGAAAATGTGAGGTCCTTCTTGGATGAGCATATTCAGTTCTTAGTAAATACCTTGTTTGGTCCAAATCTGTCACAAAAGGCTTCTTAAGAAATTCTTTGTCGCTTGTTGTGTTAATGCTTTCACTGCCTTTTATGGTGATATTATCAATGTATCCAACCAAGATTACACAACCCGTGCATTGCTTTGTTTAACATAGTGTGATTCAAATTAAACCATTTAAGGACATTCTTTGAACCACTTCAATGAGCTTATTAAACAATGTGGCTCCCCTAAGTAACATTATCTTGGAGGTTTTTGTTGTAAAACACTTGCTCAAGAATACCATAGAGAAAGATGTTGTTGATGTTTGTCTAATGTAACAATCAGCCTTAATTTCAAGCTAGAGAAAGCAAAATTCGAGCTAGGCTATACATAACATATCTTGGAGGTTTTTATTATGTAAAACTCTTCCTCTAGAATACTATAGAGAAAGATGTTTTTGATGTTCATCTGATGTAATAATCAGCCTTAATTGAAGGAAGAGAAGGCAAAATCCGAGTTAGGTTATGGGAAAACAAGATTCAAAATAATCAACTCCATAGGTTTAAGTAAATTCATGTGCAATGGTGCTCAAGCATGGCTTTGCAAGGAAAAATTGGTCCATCATGGTTATAGTTTACAATAAAGATTCCAAAGAACTACTTGTTTCTGAATATATATCTACCATAGATAGGGTGGGTATTAGTCCCTTGTACCATCCATAGTGAGAATGTTTTTTATTTTTCTTGATATGTTCTGAGTATACAAATAGATGAGAAATGCAAGGTAAAGGTGTGAACCTTACGTTGGAAGTGATCATAGGAAAGAATTAAATATAGTATGAGCAATAAAACATTAACAATTTGTAGATTAATGGGAAGGCCAAGACCATTGGCAAATGGTGGGATAGAGTGTGCACCTATGCCAGGTGATCAAATCAGGACCTTCCAAAATGACATGTAATGGTTTCTTCTTTTTTTTTCATATACACTTGTAATAGTGTTGTTGAATGTTGAAAATCCTAAGTATGGTGGAAAGGTCGGTGCTCTTAAATAGGGACAAGGTAGATGAGGATCATTACTCTTGGGGATTTGGAAAGGAGGAACAATTTCCAAGATGATGACATTAGAAGAATATAATATTTACTTCCTATTGACTGGATTAAGACCCTTGTGTTGTTTTCTGTGTTTTGGAGTAGCAAACAAGTGTGCACTTGATGAAATGAGGTACAATTTACCTAAGTTTGGATGCATATCCTAAATAAAATATTGACCTAAGCATTTTGGGAAGAAGAAAATATACTAGTTTTGTGGAAACAAGAGACTAAGACATCATTCACTTTCTCTACTCCTAGCTTCTAGAAGTACTCTAACTTCATGATATCATGTACATTCCTTAATCTACTCTTTTTATTATCAAAATTACTCTTCTCTCTCCTCTCATCTCAAAACCATTCATCTAAAAGTCACTTTTTTCCACTCTTGCACTCTAGGAGTGGAATTGGTGAAGATGTTATTCCTTGCATTTGAGAGAAAAGGTAAAAGTACATGTTAGCTTATTGTTTTGATGATAGAGTGTATGACATGTAAATAATACCATTCATCATCATGTTTTGGATGTAGTGGCAATCTAGTTTAATGTATTTTGCCATTTCATGAAAGGGAAAATTGATGGCAATAAATATTGTCGTTTCATTGTTACAATTCATTTCTATGTTAGAATTCTCCCATGAAATATTGACATGTGGGAGGATGATAGCAATGATATCCTTTTTGAGTTTGAAAGTTTCTAACAAAAAACACATTTAATAGATTGAGGGACTAACTTATTTAAATTTTGTGTTATCTTGAACAAAGGCAACATACCTAAGCACCTTAGGAGAAAGAAGAAAAAGATTAGAATTAGGATGAAGTTGTTGTAGGGGAATTTCTCCTTGTATAGGTGTAGATGACATCCTATTAATTAAAAACAAAGTAGTGAAAATGGTGTTAGACTGTTATTACTTTGGAACTTTCTTGTGGATTGAGTGTTTAAGCAACATCGAGATGCCATTCTTTATGCTCAGCTATGCCATTTTGTTGAGAGGTATATGCACAAATTGTTTGATGAAGAATGTTTAACAATTCACAAAAAGATTGAATGGTAGATTAATTAAATTCTAATGCATTATTAGTATGAAAAATTCTAGGCATAGCTTAAAAGGAATTTTTTATTTCATTAAAAATAATTTTGATTACATCTAAGACATGCTCTATTCTTCAACAAGTACACCCAAGAAACACAAGAATAATTACCAATAAAGCCAATGTATTACATATGACCCATAAGTTATGGAACTTTTATAGAACCCTAAATGTCACATGCACAAATTCAAAAGGACTTTGGCTAGACACAAGATGTAGGTAACAAAAGGTAACATGGTTGTGCTTGTTCAAGTGATAGGACTCACAATAAAATTTAAAATAGTTGACCATGGCAACGCCTATTGAAGTTTATAATGGATAGGATATTCTAGCCGATAGTGCTAAAGAATAAGTGACTTGGAAGTAGATGCCAAGCAAGTTAGTCCATAACTTACAAACAAGAAGATATATGCCTTGTAGCTTAAACCGATCCTCCTCTCTATCTATCTATAGGTTCCTAAAAAACATAATGAAGAGGAAAAAATGTCTCAAAACAAGATAACCATTCAGTAATGGCACCAATAGATAATAAGTTATGGGAAAGTTAGGTACAAATAAAACACAATCAAGGGTAATCTAAGAGGAAACTAGAACAACCACTTCTTTAGAAATAGAGTAGGTGCATCCATTGGCCACCAAAATGGAAGTAACACTAGATAGGTGGGTAAACAAATCTCAAGTACTTGATATGTGAGAGGATGCACTAGAGTCTATTATCCAAAAATTGTTCCTTTAGGCTAAGAAAGTAGTAGTACCTAAGGTAGTTGACACTTGGCAATCTCAAAGCTATAGAAACTTGGCATATGCATGTTGTGTGAGTGTAATTGAAGATGCACCAATGGGTTTAGCACCAATCTAACTAGCTTAAGAAGATTTTGGCTTCTCAATACACAATTATGCCCATTCTAGGTGCTCAATACTTTCTACCAACACTTATTAGAGGCTGATTGGTTCTGTCTCAAAACTCACAAGATTGTTGACCTTGTCCATCATGACTACCAGCTTTATCTTTTCGATGTCCTTGTCCATGAGTACCCAAAGTAGAATGATCAATAACGAACTATGAGAAAAAGATGAAATCTGCAATACCTTGGACAAGGTAGTCTAAATATTAGATACTGCACGTACTTGTGGATGGATATGATTGGAAACTTCTAGATTCAAGCTATAGAGATAGGTAGCAAAGTTTTGAAATATTTATCAATTTCATTCCCATACTATCAAAGTTTTGGAATGTTTATTGTCAATAGTTGGTGAAACCAAGCTCGTTAGTAAGAGTTTGAAAGTAGAAAATTGCTCTTAAATGGTACACCCCATGATGATAAATAAATATCTATTTAAACACATCAAAAATCCTATTAATAATTTAATATTCTTCTCGTGTTGTTATGTAAGTTGTAACGTGTCCATATCTTCTTGGTTTGCTTAAGTATCATTACATTTGCATAATGTCTAACTCAATGCTATTGAGCATCCAAGAGGTAGTCGCTGCATCCAATACATACCAATCTTCATATGTTTTATCTTTGGTATTTGATGGTAGCTATATAATATACTTTAAGCACTCATAAGTATGAAGAAATTTCTTGGAACTATGTGCCCATAAGTGATAGTTTTGACCATTCTACTTTTCATAAGTAACATTAAGATTCTTAGTAAGTGGATCCATTAAATCTATAGGCTAAGCAAGTATTCAACTCATATGAGTAAAATAACTATTTGGCAATAAATTCTAAAAGTGTTCGGGAGAAAACAGTAGCAAACCAACCCTTAAAAGTCTTGAAGAATTTCTAAATTTTTTTGAATTTGCTAAGTTGAAAATCCTTGATAGTAGAAGCATCAGTTGGTCATCATGGGAGGAAAAAAGGTCATCCTTAGCATTAGGATGGTGGTAGAAAAGGAGTTTCCTCGAAAGACTAGGTTATATTCAGATCAATTTGCTTACTAAAAGGGGGTGAATAGTGAGTTATTAAAATTTTACTATTAAACCAAATGGAATCACAGAAAATAAAGCACATAAAATTTTTTTAATTCTCCAATTGGGCACGTCCACCTTTAAGCTTAGGAAACTTAAGTTTATACTAATCTACTATAAAACATTAGTACAGACGTGTGTTTGAGGTGGAATATACAAACCAACATAAAACTTGTGTGTTAAGTGAAACACACCAACCAACCACAACTTGATTAAAGATTTTAGGTGGAAACACTACAAACCAACTACTACCTTAAGGAGTATCCTTCTATTTTTTGGTACAAACACAAGTGATACCAACCTTTGCACAAAATTCACACAACAAAACTTGAAAGAAACTTACAACCTAGCTTTTACTCTAGAGAAGAATGTAGAAATCTTATGTAGATGAGATGTAAGCTTCAAAGCATTGGAGCAAGGGTTTTATCACTTAAAGGCTTTGTATTCATAATGCACTAGCTAGTGTAAATGCGTGTTGTGTAAGAGTGTCCTAAATTCCCTGTGGAAATGTATATATAGACAATTTTTAGGGGTATACTAACGATTAGTTGTCTTTACAGAACAAACTAACGTTTTAATGAAATGTTGATCTATTTTTGTAATGCCAATTTTACTTTACAAAATGAACTAACATTTTGATAAAACATTGATTTGTTTTTGTAATGACTAGTGCAATAGATAGTTTTTTTGGTAGATCATTGATCCGTTGAATTGACGGTGAAAAACCTTGACTTAAATTTAATGCAGAATGGACTAATGTTTTGTTGGAACATTCCTCCACTTTTATAATGGCTAGATTCTTTCAGGGACAACGATTAGGTTCACAAAGAAACATTATATCATCCAATTAGTCTGAAATTCCCTAACAAAATAAATATGCAAAATGGATTAATGTTTTTAACAAATCATTAGTCCGTTTATAGGCACCTAGTGAAATGAGTTGAATGTGGGAAATGTGGTTATATTACTCAGTTACACCGATCAGTATTCCATCAAACCCATGAAGTACAAGTTCCAAGTCATGAAAAATTTGATGTCATTTGATCGCATCGCTTGATGCTACTGCTAGGTATATCAGTGTTGTCTAGTCGCACCTTTTACTTGTACTGTTTGGTGCATCGAATATCCATTCTTAATAAATAGGCAACATGGGTAAGTAACAATGCCATCATCTGGTCGCATTAGTTAGTCACATCGAACTAAATCTTGGTGTGCCAACACAAATTCCGTTCTGAGTTTAAAACCGTGGTGCATAATCGCATCAGTTGGTTGCATTGATTTGTATTTTTTTGATTTCTTAAGTTCTCCACCAACTCACGATATACCGTTCAATTGCATTAGTTGGTCATACCTCTTAAAAGCCCAATTTTCTAATATATGAAAGTTTGAAAAAGTTGGTCTGTTTTACTGGAAAAATTAATTTGTATATTAATAACAGGAAAAATACAGGAGAATTAAGGCTGCAAAGGATGTCTTTAAGAATCAAAAGTCAAAGTTAATGCATAAGAATAAAACATCTTGGTCCATAGTGGGACACTAAGAATCATTGATTGCTGTAATAGATGGGATCCTGTGGATCTGGTTAACAGATGAAAGATGCCTTGCACTTCATGTTGCATACATAGTTATCTATGAGGCTGCAATCACTTCTTTAATAGGAGATGCAAGCATGGCATTGGTCTAAATGATACTAAGGGTGGGCATCTGCAGGAGTGGATTGGATGGATGATTGAAGGAATTGATCACACCCAACTTGATTTATGACAAACCTACAATGAACACATTTTTTTATTAGCTTAGCCAGATCTGTCTCCCTTTGAATTACATCCTTGGGTAAGACTTTGATCATGATAATCAACCTGAACGTAGCTTACCAAAGTAGATTAGTCTTTGTGAAATATGTATGCCAATGGAAATTCTTATACCATAACCATAGGTGAAAAAATCTCTAATGAAGAAATGATGTCACTATCGTCACTAATCTAAGAGGTAAGGTCAAGTTGAGAAATAGAAACCTAGCCACAAAATGCTATTCATAGCACTCTTTGCAATATTACCAACAAAGGGCTTATAGTTCTCATCTTGCCAAAGTATAGAGTATCGGTATCGTATTGAATATTGATCTTAAAGGAAAAGGAGATGTGTCAAGTATCTTGAATATTGATCATAGAGTTTGTCATGGTAATAAGATGTCATGAAGACATGACCATGTATGGAAGTTGATAAGCAATAACCTTCCCCTGTTCATTGATATGACATTGTTGAACTTTCCACATTTTTCAATATCCTCAAGCATTACTTTAAAGCAATGTGGAGCATGAGTCCAAAGGATGCCTATCATTTCTGTCCAAAATATTCTCATCAACAATGGTTTGCAGCACATATGGTGCAAACTTTTACAGCATTTTCTTGACTGTGTAAAATCACTTGCAATGGATAATTGATATTTCTCAGCGATCAATCATGAGAGATGCGATATTTCCTCAAATGTACCTGATATTCTTTTCTCACCTGCACAACACCCTAAAATTTCTTATCCAATATTGGGTTTCTAACAGCATAATAAGAAGAGGTTTGTATCTCCTTCCATAATGTTCAATGATCTTACACAAAACTTCAACCATCATAAAAGCACTCATCAGCCACCATGTTGAGATGATTTTACTTACTGATACAAGTAACGTGTCATTATCTGAATAATAAATTGATCAGGGCAGAATGTGTAACTAAGTCCATAACACTAAATTATTCATAACCTATCTGTTTTTCTTTTGTTTTCAAATCATAATTATTGAAATCATTGATGATTTAATCAAAAGACATCAGACTGAAGGTTGGTTTAGGAGACAGATTTTGGGAAGATCTTTGGTGCACTTTCAGCAGCTAAAAAGCAGGCATACTTTTCTAAGGAATCCAGTATCTTTCTTCTTCTTGTGAATTTTGGCTAATATTACATACCAGCACAAAGAAAAATTCATTGCACTCCTAGCGACATCATCAACTTGCTGGGTAACTAGTTGGATCAGAATTTAATAAGAAGAAATCATGGGTTTGCACTTCAGTTCTTTTCTGTGTATCTTTTATCAACATTTTCTTCTATTTGATTATTTTGTGTTCAGTTGAGCTTAAAATGGTGGCAATCCCACATAGTAGGATCAAGGCATTGACCGTTTTTGTAATTGATTTAAAATAGATATATCAAAGTATAGTATTAATTGGTCTCAAAATCCCATTGTGAGGCTCTCGTCCCTTTTGCCTTAGACCACATAAGAATAAGATCCATGGTATAAGCTGTTGCTTATTTGAAAAATTACATGTGCTTTTCTGAGGCTTTTGATTTTGAATTCCTAGTACAGAAACAAATTCTTATTGTGTATATTGTAGCACACATGACAACAATTCCCTGTCTTTTATCCCAATGACTATGCTCAACTTTTAATATTGATGAGTGAAAAGGTATCGGTTCCTGACTTTTCACTAATCTCTTGGAGTAGTTTTATTTTCTAATTAAATTAAATCCACACTGGAAGTATAAGAAACTATCTAACATTTTATATATGAATGTGTGCTCACATAAGTTTTAGAACTTAAAGAAATATGCATAATTATAACCTTTCTTTTCAAGAGAATATTTATGAATGAAGGTGATTTCTCCATTCCAAACAGGGTTTTGGATTCCAGGATGCCCATTGGCCCACCACGTGAAGTGCATGACCAAGTTACTCATTCTATGCCACCTCAAAAAATAGAGATTTTTAAATCATTGGATAAGTGGGCAAATGATAATGTCCTTGTACTTCTCAAACCTGTTGAGAAGTGTTGGCAGCCACAAGATTTTTTGCCTGAATCATCATCAGAGGGCTTTTATGAAGAGGTTAAGGAACTTCAGGAAAGGTCCAGGGAGATTCCAGATGATCATCTGGTTTGTCTGATTGGAGACATGATCACAGAAGAAGCCCTCCCAACGTATCAAACAATGCTCAATACCATTGATGGTGTTCGAGATGAGACAGGTGCAAGTCTCACTTCTTGGGCTGTTTGGACAAGGGCATGGACTGCTGAGGAAAACAGGCATGGAGACCTTCTTAATAAGTATCTCTACCTTACTGGAAGAGTAGACATGAAACAAATTGAAAAAACAATTCAGTACTTGATTGGATCTGGAATGGTAAGATCCTTGGCTGCATGACTTGCATTAACAGATTATTCAAATGTCTTTTATATTGGCATCATATATTCCATTTCTAATATTCTGAAGAAATTTGACTGGAATTCCCAAATTCCCATTATTATTGCCTTCTCATTTATTGAAAATTTCTTTCCTATTGAAAATTTCCATTCATTTGTTCAATTTTCGAAAATGGTTTGCTGGATGTTGCATATATTTTTTTACTTCAATTGAAGAAGCTGCTGGCATTCTTTTTAGGTTAAAGAAAGTTTATTAAGGTACTAAGGTGCCCCAAAGACAGCCTTAGGTGATTGGGTAAGTGCTTAGGTGGCACCTAGGCATGTATATTAATATATATATATATTAAAATAAATGTATGTATAAATATTTATATATTTTTATGTATATCAATGATTAAAAATGCATAAAAAATTGTGTATATTAACTTAAAATGTTTAAATAACAAACATTGCATTATAGGGGGTTTTCTGCTTCCCGAAAAATGGGAAAAAGGAAATATGGGAAAGTAAAATGAAATTTCTGGTTTTTATGTTGTCCAGAAATTTTGGAAAAATTCATGAAATTTTCTAGAGTATAAAGGGCATGTTTGTCCTCAGTTTTCCATCCTTCCCCATCTAAATTCTAGGAAAATAGAGCATCCCCTCCCTCATGGGTGTTCATGACCTCCTTGTTGGTCACGTGGCCTCCATCCTCATTGGTTAGCCTTCTCCATTACCGTACATTACATCTCAAGGCCATCACATTACTCTATCTCCTCTTCCTTTACATCATGCTACACCAAGAGGTGCATTGTGCTTGTAGCCTCCTCTTCCTCTTCAAGATTTTGGAAACTAGGGTTGTAGGCGATAGTTGTGGTGATTATGAGCGATGGTCCTACGTAGTGAATGTGGACAATCACATATCATTTTCTTTTCCTCTTCTAGATTCCATCAGTTAATTTTTGGGTTGTTATGTATTTTGTCTCTTTTTAATTTTAATATTAACATCTAATAGTAACAACCTATGTTGTGTAATTTAGTTTTCTTCTAAAAAAACTTTATTTTCTGTATTTATTTTATGAGTATTTGTTAAAATACTAAAGTCTTTTATTTTCCTAAGATAAGTATTTTCTACCAAAAAGTTGCAAGTCATACTAAAGTCTAAAATTGAATTTCCTTTGTTTCTATTATTAAAACCAAATGTCCTATGGTTTTATATCCTTTATTTTTCTTTGTTATAGGAGTATTTAAATCCCCTCCAATAAAGAACTTTTTACCAGTAGGTAAACTATGAACTAAGCTATCTATATCTTTTTAAAATTTTTGTTTATCTTATAAACCTAGTTGTGAAGTGTGAAGTTTGAAGGACAAAATAACTTGTCGATTGTGATTAGGAGAGAAAACAACATATGTATGGGAGTAATGCACTCTAGGATAAATAGATATCTATTAACCCATTTACACACCATTACACTTATACAAGCACATTACATCAAGCGCTCACACACTTACACATCAATAATACACTAACACAAACACTTTGTATTAAACACTCTCACTCCCTATCAACTTAGAGCATATATGTCTATCATGGCTTGCTTATTATACAATGACTCAAAACACTAGCTCCTAACCCTTTATTGAAGATATCTGCTAGTTGTTTTGAAGATTGGGGTTAGGGAGTTTAGATTGGGCCTTTCATCATTTCGTCTCAGATGTTGTGGCAATCTACTTCAATGTACTTTTTATGTTTATGAAAGATTAGGTTATTAGTTATAAAAATTGCATATTGGTACAATGATATACACCATAGGAGATAATTTTGTCCTTTCAGTTTTTCTGATGTACCACTAAGGGGCTTGGAAAGTGAATTAATTGGTTCCATGAGCATTCCCTAGTGAAAGAATGAGCAGTAGAGAAACAAAGAACATTGGGCTTGGGAGGTGGTGGGATAGGCCAAAGATAAGGGAGAAAGTTGCTGACGAAAAAACAAAGAAAGGAGGGTGGTGGGAGAGGAAGAGGAAAGAGGGTAGTGGTCCAAAGTGGGGGAGTGAAGAGCAAAAAAGAAGGGGACAATCAGGGGTGGAAATGAGGGTGGGGCTTTACTTGGGCTTTGGTACCATGTGGTCCATGTGGAAAGGGAAGAATGTTATGCACTACAAAAGTATATTTATCTATATATCTCTCTCTGTATATAGATATATATTCCATCCACTGAGGTGACGTCGTTCCTCATCCTTCTCCCCTATGATGGCCTAGGGCAACCCTAGGTGTCACCCCTATACTTAGATGACTGGACATCCTCCACTACAGGTTGACTGTTCAAACCTTTTTCTCCTCTTTTTGTGTGGTCAGCAGTGTTGGCAGCCACATCATCTGATCACAATCTTGTTGTAGGCTGTCCAATAGAGAAAAACTATGTTTCCATGCATGTGGATCATATTTCCACATGTTTCTTTGTGCCTCTGATGTGAGTTGTTGCCACTTGGATGGTTTATGCTGCTCTTTGCCCTCATTTCAGTCAAGGACAATAGTAGCTTTCGTGTGTTTTTGTGGTGAAATCAGCCTTTTCCACATTGGCTGCCTATGATCCTGTCATCAAGAGCTTTTCTGCAATTTTAGAAAAATTGCAGAACTATATGCCATGGGCATGAAATTTTAAAACTATTGTGATGGTCCATTGTAACCTTCATCTCACTAATGATCCACCTGATGTTAAAGACTCCTATAATGATTGGTTAGTTGATGATGCTACAATTACATCCTAGATGCTTGCTAATTTGGAGCTAATTGTTACATTGTGTGTTAGCATGATGCTTTCTACCAAGAAAATTTTGATTACATTGAAAAAACATGAGAATGGAAAAATATTGTAAGATCCTTTAGGTGTACGAGTAGATTTTTACACTCAAATTGGGAGATTGACCCTCCAAGAATACTATAAAATATTATTAGTCCCTCATTGCTAATATTTCAAAGATACACCAATACAGGGAAGAATTAACTATTGTAGCATACTTGTCTAGTTTAAATCTTTGAGATTTCTTCTCTGATTTGAAGCCAAATTGTTGGAGCAAATAGGGTGCCAAATTTGGAGGTCTTTGTAAAAGTCATGTAGATTTCGATTGTTGCTCCCTCTTCCTTTGCAAATCACTCTGCCATGGTCGCCTCCTTTATTTGTGGTTGTGGACATGGAGGGGAAGCAATCAGAGCCATTAATCTATATGTTGTTAGCACTATGATGAGATAGGACATCTCTCAAATAGATGTTGGGACAAGTTTGGCAAATCACAATGGGCACATGCCACTATCGAGTTTTTCTAGCCTTTTACCACCCTTAGTGTGGTCATCATTTCACAAATAGGCTATGATCAACTACTCCTGTCACAAGTCCTAGATTCTATGACTATGAGTGGAGTGCCTAGGCTGCCACCTTAGGTACTTGTACTCATGTTATCTTAATAGCTTCATAACTTCTAGATTATAGATTTTGGTGTAAGACTTTTTTGATAAATTTTCTTTCGTTTCTAATATAATTCATGTCTTTTGTCTAGGCAAGGGGTAATTCAAGCCTCTTCTGAAATTAGGTTGGACAATGTGTTATATGTGTTTGATTTCCTCATCAACTTGTTATCTATTAGTGTCATTACTACTCAACTAAAATAGTTTATAATTTCTTTATTTTTCACTGTATTTTTTAGGATTTGCAGATAAGGAAGAGAATTGATTTAGGTTGTAAGCATGGTGATGGGGTGTACTTCCTTGCTTGTGATAAAGTACCAAGTGGTTTGATGGCTGTAATGTCTACAATAGAATTGTTGATCTCATGACCCTACCAATCAGGGCACCCTTCATATAAGAAGCTTCAACAATTTCTGTTTTTTTTTAGATTATGAATTGTGTCAATTGGATAAGCACACTTGTGTTACCATTTGGACTTTGTGTCTAGTATCTATTATAAGTGTCTTTTTGAAATTATTCATTGTGATGTATGGAGTTTAAGTTGTGTCCTTTGTTTTTGGTCATCGTTATTATCTAATGTTTGTTGATGATTGTTTCCATGTCTTATGGTTTTTTTTAAATGATTTTTCTCATGTGGTTAATGTTTTAAACAATTTTTGGCTGAAATAAAGAATTTTTTTTTCTGCTGCTCAAAAAATTCTACATTCAGATCATGGTCTGGAATCTATTTAATAGGAATTTCAAAATATTTGCTCTTCTCTTATCATTCTCCATCTAATCACTTGTCCTTACACTTCTTAGTAGAATTGTGTGATAGAGCAAAAGCATATTCTTGATATTATTTGTACATTTATGTTGTAAATGAATATTCGTAAATATCATTGGTCTGACTGATATTATGCTCATTGCCTCTTTTCTCATAAATTAGATGTCTTTCACACCTTTTAAGTGATATGGTTCTAGTATGTGATCTTCAACTTGATTTTGACATTTTTTCATTACCACCTAAGGTTTTTGGTTGTATGGCCTCTATTAATGATCTTTCTTCAAGTTTTGATAATTTATCATCTAGGTCTATCAAATGTGTTTTTGTTAGCTATTCTCATACTAAAAATAGTATTGACTTTATCATCCTCCAAGGTGGAAATACTATGTTTGCTGATGTCACCTTTTTTGAGTCTATATCTTATTTTGGCACCTTATAGAAAGCATACCTTTACTTATTTTGATTGAGTTAAGGTGTGATAATTGGCTAGAAGTGTCCATTAAGATCGATCATTTGCTACACAACATCCAACATAGCAGCCACTATAGTAGGTATAGTCATCGTAGGTAGACATCACAGTCACTTTCTACATTAACTACCTCAACCATGCTTGCAAATCCACCACCCCATCTTTCATAAACAAATTTAGAAAAAAATAAAAGATCTTATACCTTACATCTTTTGTCCAATTTTGTTTTGATGATAACCTACGTTCTAGCTTTTGTAGCTTTTGTAAGGAGCTTCCTTGACATATGCCAAAACACAAAGAGCTCTTTGCTAGTGACTTTTCCTTAACCAATGCATAAATTGACTCAATAGATTCATAGCATAAGTTATATCTGGTTAAATAACAATCAAATAAAACAACTTTCCAATTAACCTTCTATACCATTATAAATCCCCCAAACACTTGGATGAATTATCCCAAAAAGGAGAATTAGGATCAATTAGCATGCTTTAAGGTTTGCAACCTAAGAGTTCTATCTACTGTTGCAAATCGAGTACATAGTTCTTTTCAATCAGTGCTAATTGTTCTTTTGAGTAAGTAAATTCAATACCCAAAAGTAAAAGAAGTGCTTTCTCACACAATCCTTTGTATTAACAATCACCACTAAATCACTATATGTTAGCAGAATATCATTCACATGCATTGTTAGAATTACCCAACCAACATTTGTCTTCCTGTAAAACACTAAATGATCTATTGCACGGTGGTGAAAACCTCCATCAATTGTTATACTGCTGAACTTCTCAAATCATGGATGACTTTTTTTAACTTGCACACCATATTCTTTCTTTAAGAAACATACTTTGTATGTTGCTCATATGTAATTTTTGGTCAAGTCCTTGTACAAAATGTTGTCTCTCCAAAAGTTGTTTTGCCTTCTCCAATTGTTCATATCATATTCTTTTTAAGATTTCTCCATAGCACTGGTTCTTTTGTTGTTTTTGTATGCTTGCTCCAAGTCTCCATGTAAGCTTTTTCATTAATTGAGCCTATATACTTTTCATCTTCATGATCCTTCAAGCCATCTTCATTCCTATAACCATCATCATGTCCTTAGTTCCTCATCCTCAACCCTCCCATTATAGGTTTAGTCATCTTGTTTAAACGTAATTCAATGTGTCCTATTACCATCGTTGTTTTTGCCCATAAGATGAGCTACCTCAGAGATTTACATCATTGTCACTTATTTGGCATCTTTTCTTTGGTCACCTGACTCATCAAAAATTGCATTAAACACTTGGATTTTTGTTTGTTTGTTTGACTGTTAAGTCATATCAGTTGAATAATTACCATCATGCTATCTTTCATGGTCTTTGTCTTGTTCATAGTTGTGGTCCTTAGAGTTCATTGCACTTGCACTTCATCTCTATTGAGTCATAGATACTATAATGTTTATTGATGATTTCTTGTTTTTTCATGAATCTATTTACTCAAATATTATGTAATTGATGTAATTAAACTTTTTTAACTGAAATAATAAATCAATATTCTATCACTCTAAAGATTCTTTGCATCAATAATACTTTTGAGCTTTCTCAAATGGGTCTTTGGAGTTATTGTATCTAGGTGTTATACCTGTATCCTTGTACATCTCAACAAAATAGTGTTATTAAGTGTAGACATTGACATATCCTTGATGTGAGTTGTACTATCCTGCTTGGGATGAATATTCCCTGGTACTTGTAATCATATGCTATTCTTATTGCTTCTTATCTCTAAGTTCATGCTGTCTACACCTCTTGGGGGAGATTCTATTGCAATGGTTTTGTCTAGATGTGGAACTTTAACCTCTTCTTCCAAAAATTTTGGTTGTATGACTTTTGTGATTTGGTTTTAAATCTTGATAAATTGGTTCCACAATCTACTCAGTGTTTGCTTCTCTAATATTCTCGTACTCAACAAGGCTCTCTATCAGCAAGTATGTTGTATTTGTAGATACCACTTTCTTTGAAACACTTTTTTTTTGATAAAATCAACACTCCTTTTGAGTGTCCTTTTACCCTCTTCAGTGAACTGTTGTGATACTATTGATGTTGATTCTACTATGGAAGCCTCATCTTTTGACTTTATCATCTCCAATTATTTCTTTTTCAACCTCTACAAGTTGAGGCTTTCTTGCTACTTTATTATAAGATGGCTGTGGATGTGAAGAATGTTTTCCTTTATGGTGATCCTACAAGGCAAGTATTTATGCTGCAATCTTCTTAAGTATGTTGCTTATAGGAAGGATCAAGTTTGTCTACTCAAGAAAGTAGGGCATGGAGTATACATGGCTATTCAGAGACATTCAATGGTATTGTTGTGGCTAGTGATTGTCGAAGTTGTATCAAAAACTCTTTTTTTATTGATGGACAAATAGAGGTTGTATGATACTTGTAGCATATGTAGCTGGCATTCTTTTGGTAGATGGTGATATTTTCAGGTATTTTGAGACAAAAGATTACTCATAGATACATTTTGTCATGAAGGACATGAGTTGACCCATGTACTTTTTGAGCAATTCTTTGACTTATAATGGGGAGAAGATGGTGTTGTCGTAAAGGAAGTATACCTTGGATGTGTTACATGAGCAGGTATGTTAGGGCAAAGCAGAAACCACTTTGATTAGAGCATAGAATTCTAGGATATCTAGGATAGTTCATCACCACTTCTGGATGATACTAACAGGCTAGTGCTTGACTGGGATATTAATCTTCTTGATATTTGCATGATCAGATATTACTTACATTGTTAAGATAATCAATGTGTAGAAGCTGAGGATAATACATTGGTAGGGAGCTTTGTGATTGTTAGCTTGCATCAAAAGGACTATTGGTAAAAGACCACCTTAAAGGTGGGATGACCAATTTGTATATTGAGGCATACTTAAATCTAAGCTATGTAGGGAATAAAGGAGACTGAAATTCCATTTCTTGATATCACACTTATGTTAGAAGCAACCTTGTGATTTGACATGGTAAAAAAGAGAATATTGTCTCCAAATTCAATGTTGTGGCTCAGTATTGATTCATAGTACATACTGCTTGTGAGATGATATTGTTTAGCTCATTTTTGACAAAGCTTGACTACTCCATTGATGTGCCCAAGTCCATATATTATGACAATTAGGTTGTGCCTTCTTCATTGTCAACACTCCAACCTTTTGCTAGTACATCAAATATGACATGGTAATTAAGATATTTTTGAAAAGGCTTTGTGTTGGAACTCATGATTCTCTTTGTATTAAGTTGAACATGATAGATATAAATACTTTAGCTTGAGGAAGAGTTCTAGAATTAATATGTATTGGGTTATATGTAAGTGTATGTCATAGAATATTCATTTAATCTAATCCTTATATACATGTAAGCCTCTTGTTAGTATTGGCTTCATTCTTCAAACCAATTCTTTGCAGTAGAAACACCCTAATTTAGGAAGTAGACTCCTCTAGATGGCACCATATCTGTGGCTGTGATGGACAAGACATGGACATGGTGGGTAACGAATTTGTCGGAACACCAATTTGATACAACGATTCATTTGAAATATAAAGTAAGTTATAAAAATGTTATAATGATTTTGGACTAACCGTTAGCTTAAGTTTACATCTATAAATAGGAGATCATTCCATTATTTCAAAAACTTTTTACACATCTCCTTTACACGACTTGTGCACTCACTCTCCACGGCCATTGCTCTCACGTACAAACTCGTTTCGAAAGCCATTGGTGATCTGGAAAAGGAGATCTTGAAGGTGCCAAAGCTTAAAGCTTGTTTCAATGCATCTTTTGAGGTAAATTGATTTTGGTTTTGTTAGGAAATGAGGATTAGTTAAACAAGAAAATAGAGTGAAGAGAGAGAAGAACAGACACGTAAAATTACGTGGTTTACCTAAAAATGGTTACATCCACAGGCAGGGCAAATGAGTTTCACTATTCTTTTGCTTACAGATACAGAACAGATCAAGAGTATAACTCTTGTACAGATCGTAAAAAACTTTAGTATGAAATTTCTACTAGTAGTACCAACAGGATGACAGCACCTTCTCAGAGTCAACGCAGCAAAGATACAGATATTGACAGTAACAGGAACAATGTGGAAATTTTCCTTGACGAGGAAGCCTAAAGCAGAAGCCTTCCTTTGTACCTTTAGCTTCGACCTTGCCTCCTCCTTTTATAGGCAATAAAGGGAGGCCAGAATAATTACTGGAATTTATTTCCAATAAATGGCAGAGCTTCAACGGATGGGCAGACGAACGGTCGCGATGGAGAAACTTCGACCGTTTACGTGCGAGCTTCCAGTGTCCTTCCAACTTCCGTGAGCGGGAAAATCTCCCACGTCCTTCCAACATCCTTGAGTGGGAAAAACTCCCGCGTCCTTCCAACTTCCGCGATCTAAATGAGCAGGAAAACTCCCGCATCCTTCCAACTTCCAAAACGTTTTTCTTCAAAACATAAAACCACATATTCAAGTCATTTTTACAGGTTTGTTGTAAGGGATTGAGATTTTATTTTCTTGTTGGTTTGGACATGTGTTCCATCAAAACACACGTGGGTTGCTCCGTGTTGGAGTGTTGGTTGGAGAGTTCGACCATAAACTCTCGGTGTAGTGTCGATTAGAGGATTCGACTTTAAGTCCTTGGTTGGTTAGAGGATTCGATCTAAATCCTTAGTTGGTTAAGGAGTGTGACCACAAACCCTTATTATAGTTAGTTGGATGTGCGACCATAAACACTTGATTTGTAATAATTTTAGTAGTGATTAAATTAGGCTTAAGTTTCTTAAGCTTGGAGGTGGACTTAGTCAATTGGTGAACCACTTAAAAATCTCTGTACTTTATTTCCACTTTTCACATCGATTTGATTATTCGCATTTTGTTTATTTTGTATTTTGATTAAATTTGTACAAAAATTCGTTGAAATTTGTAAAACCACTATTCAACCTCTCTCTAGTGGTTGTGATCGATTCTAATAATTGATATCAAGAGTTAAGGTCGTTTATTGTTGATTTAATAATCACATAAACACATATGACCATTAGAATGATCAATAACTAAAGTATCAACAAATCACTATTTTTTAATGACAATAACTATGGTTATTGGAAATATAAGATGATTGTTTTTGTTAAGTCATGTAATGTGGACTTGTGGAACGTTATGGTCAATGGTATGAAGATCCTTACCATTTCTTACAATGAGTGAACCAAAGATTAAAAGAAGTTGATTTAACTAAATGCTAAGGGGATGAATACTTTGTTTTGCGTTTTATCGTCTGATCAGTTTAATAAAGTGTTCACTTGCACCACTACAAATGAGGCTTAGAGGTTAGAAATTACTCACGAAAGTGCCTCTTAAGTTAAATAGTCAAAAATAAATCAATTGGTGCATAAATATGAGTTGTCTAATATGCATGAAAATGAATCAATTTTTGATATGCATTCAAGATTTTGGGATATTATAACCAGCCTTAAAGGCCTTGAATCCCAAAATTCTTTTCATGATACAATTTCAAATCTCCAAGGGAAAGTAAAGATGCACTTAACTAGAAAAGCAAGACTAATTGTATTAGTTATGATTTGAAAGAAGAAAATATCATGTTGAAAAATAAAATCAAACAATTATCAAACAATACATCTAGAAACAATGTATATAATAGAAAACATATGCATAAGTACACTCTTGCATATAGACCCTCATATAAGTTTGATGATATTCCATATTATGGTGGATTCATTAGAAGAGGTTATAATGGTGATTATGAATTGGTTCTAAAAAGAAATCAAAAGAAATATGATTACCTGTTGGAAATAAATTCAATATTTTGAGAACTAACTCTCAACGACCCAAGAAAATGTGGGTACCAAGATTCTTAATTTCTACATAATTCATAGGAAATGAGAAAGAGAATGGAAAGCTAGCAAGGTATGAACATTTTCTCTTATTGTATTGGCTTGCTATTAGTATAAAAATAGAAATAAATTATTATGGAACTTGTAGGATTTTTGTTTGAACATATGAAGTTTATTATTAATATTTAGGAAGTGTGATGACTCACATTTAGGAGGAGCTATTACAAAAAATAAATATTTAGAGAGTTATAAGAATGATTTGTTTAAATTATGATTGAAAGTATCTTATATAGAGTTAGCAAGAAAAATTTTATGAATAATAGTTATGTACAATTTTAAGTTCTATATAGAAATAGGTTGATTTATAATGATCATATAATTGTTGGAGTTGATTGATAAGTCAATATATGCGTATAGTGATCCTTGTTTAAGGATGTTGAATGATATAATTTAGCAAATTTTTGGAAGAGTTACAGAGATATTTGAATTTTGGATTTAAATTATGTTCAAAATTAGAACAAAAATTCGTAGATAGCAATATTCTAAATATGACATAGAAGAGACTTAGGAATATATTGTCTAAATGATATTGCTTGAAATATGGTTAAAGTATTAATTTTAAATTTAAAAAAAAATGGAACAACAAATTTAAAATCGTTGTAACAAATCACTATAGATATGGAAATTTTGTTAACTTTTGAAGGAAATTCCATTAAATACTTAGAAGAAAACCTTAGCCTCCACATTTGAAAGGAAATTTCATTAATCTGTATAGGAAATTCCGTTATGGAATGACTTTATATAGGAAATTCCATTATGGAATGACTTTGTACAGGAAATTTCGATAACTTATATAGGAAATTTTAGCAAATACCGTAGGAAATTCTGTATACCACTTTAGGAAATTCTATTCAATACAAAGGAATGAAACCTTTGACTCAACGCATCGAAAATTCCGTTACATTTTGTAAGAAATTCCATTAAACACTTAGGATGAAAATCTGTTTTCACATTTTATAGGAACTTTCATTAACCACCTTAGGAAATTTCGTTAAATACTTAAAATGAAAAATTATCTCCACATTTGATAGGAAATTTCGTTAACATTTGTAGGAAATTTCGTTGAATACATAGCTTAAAAAAACTTTTCGTCCACATTTGATAGGAAATTTTGTTTACCTTTGTAGGAAATTCCGTTGAATACTTGGCTTGAAAATCTTTGCATCCACAGGAAATTCTGTTTACCTTGTAGGAAATTTCGTAACAGCTTTGAGATTTCGTTATAACGAATTATAATTTCGTTATAATGATCAAAACAGTCTTTTTCGGTATAACGAAATATTATTTTCATTATAACAATTTTTAGATGACCTACAAAAATAAAGAAGACTATTATAACAAATTAAAAAATCATTATAACGAATTTATCATAGGTTCGATTTGAAGACGAAATTCATAGGTGTAATTAGAAATCGTTATAACGAATTGCCCAATATTGCAACTGTATAAATAGGACTGAAAGGGGAAAAACTCATTTCTTTAGTTCATTTTGCTACAGACCTTTGCACCCAAGGTGGATTCACGTCCGAAGGCTGTTTATAATGCGTCGTTTTATAGGAAAACAGATTATTAAGGTAAGATTCAAACTTATCTCATTTTTAGGTAGATTTTTGAACCTTAACATCATTTTTCGAAATAGGATTGCAAAGATTCATTGTTTTCTAGAAGAAACTCGTGATTTTGCATCGACCAAGCTTAGATCTGTGCGTGTTCTTGCAAGTATCAGTGATTTCAAGTTATTTTCAGTCGATTTTCGTGGATTATAGTTGAAATTAGAAGTTTCTGTGGTTTATTGCATATCTTTTAGAAGAATATCTAAGAAGATGCAATGCATTCTTAAGGGAAAGGGGAAGGAAATCCAATCCCGTGCGTCAAGAGGGAAGAACAGATTCCCATTGGTGAATTGAGTGGGAGTTCATTTCCCACAAGATTTTTAAAAATTAAAGGGCAAAAGAAGCTTTTTATGGAAAATATTTTGGTAAAGAAATTTTGTATGGAAGAAGTGTTAATTTTTCTAGAATGGAAGGAATACAAAACATGTTTGAGGTACAAGGGTTGATTCAGTTTTTACAGCAATTTCTATGTTTTATGCAAATATAGGTGATATTGATAGGGGTTTTGATAGTTATATCAATGGATCTCATTTTGTTATCACTCAAAATATTTTGGAGACTTAATTTGGATTATTTAATGAAGGAATAGATGTTACATTACCTACATATCATCATTTCTTCACTAATGAAGATATTAATGTTGTTGTTAGGGATATAGTGAAAGGGCCAAGAAAGATTGACAAGATTGCAGATCTAAATAAAGATGCTAAAATTATTGTTCATATCCTATTCACAAATGTATTCCAAAGAAAGGGACAATGATGAGATGAATAGAAACACACTTAGGGCCATCTACTGCATAATGGAAGGGTTGAACGTCAATTGGGCTATTGCCTTTCTACATTGCATAGGAAGAGTAAAAACAAAGCTTTTCTATGGGATGAATTTGATGGTACTATTTGAAGCTCTTCAAGTGGATCTCAGTGGCTTTAAAAAGACACGTAACATCCATTACGATTATATACAATAACATATTCAGGAGCTCTAGAGGCACCTCATTTGCCAGATAGGTGGCATCGTCTTCTTAACTACCATTGATTGATGAAGATGATGAAGACAATTGAAAGTCTGGGAAAAGAAATCAGTTAACTCTGTGATTACATGACAGAAAGATTTCTTAGACAGGAAGAAGAAATGAGAAGCTTAAGAGAGTACATGGATTTCAACTCTAGAGAGTTGAAGGGCTACATCGATCAGAATTCCAAGGAATTGAAATCCTATATAGATTTCAAGACAGAACAGATATTAGAAGCACTAAAAAATCTAACAGTCGAGGAAGAGACATAGGAAATAAGGATGGACGAGGATGCTCTATCACATTAGAGTGGCTCGTTATTTCTTTTATAAATATTAATTGTGTGGTGTATGCTTTATGCATTTTTATTTGCTTCAATGTATGTTTGAACAATTATGATGACTTCAATTACTTACTTGAATGTGTACTTAAATGATTATCTTATGTGTTAAACCTTATGAATTCGTTTTGAAATATCAAAAAAATTATGTTACAAGTTTATTCTTTAGATAGGAGAAATACTTTATTGTTATCATATGCGAAGTCAGGTAGGACTTCTGTCTAAAGAATAAACTTGAGATTCTGTTTAAGATGATTGTGGTGTGGTTTTGATATCATCAAAAAAGGAGAGATTGTTGAAAACTCATCCTTTATAGGTTTTAATAATGTCAAATAACTTAACATGAAGAAAATGAAGATATGAAAAAATCAAGTTAAAGTTACAAAGTCATTAAGTTAAAGAGGATGAAAGGATAAAGAGATTGTCGGAAACTTCTTAAAGAAATTCCAAGAATTAAAGATGAAAGTGTTGAAGCCAATAAAGACAAGCTATCAACACATTCAAAAAGATTTGAATACTAATATAAGTTACTCATTTAGATTCTAAGTTCATACACATTAAAACTATCATAGGCCAAAATCGATATAAAATTTTTCAATTTGTTATAACGATTCACTATTTATATGACAGTTCACATGATTTTAGTGATCGAGAAAATCGATATAATGTTTTGGAAAAACGTTGTAATGATTTTTGATTTTGTCCCAAAATTTAGAAAACATTTTGAAAAATAATTCCATTAGAAAAAATCCCGTAAATTAAGGAATTTAGTCGTTTAAGATTAGATTCAAGATTATTCAAAATCCATGATTTAACCCATAGGAAAATCGTTATAATGATTTTACAAAACATTATAACGAATTTGTCAGAACACTGATTCGGTACAATGATCCATTTGAAATATAGAGTAAGTTATAAAAATGTTATAACGATTTTTTAAATCGTTATAATGATTTTGGATTGCCTGTTAATTTAAGTTTGCATCTATAAATAGGAGATCACTCCATTATTTCAAAAACTTTTTACACATCTCCTTTACACGACTTGTGCACTCACTCTCTACGGCTTTTGCTCTCACGTATGAACTTGTTTCGAAAGCCATTGGTGATCTAGAAAAGGAGATCTTGAAGGTGTCAAAGCTTAAAGCTTGTTTCAATGCATCCTTCGAGGTGAACCAATTTTGGTTTGTTGTAAAGCATTTGGTATTTTGTTTCTCTTGTTGGTTTGGACGTGTGTTTCATCAAAACACACATGGGTTGCTCCGTGTTGGAGTGTTGGTTGAAGAGTTTGACCATAAACTCTCGATGTAATGTCAGTTGGAGAATTTGACCTTAAATCTTTAGTTGATTGGAGGATTTGACCTTAAATTCTTGGTTGGTTAGAGAATTCGACTTAAATCTTTAGTTAGTTAGGGAGTGTGACCATAAATTCCTGTGTAAGTTGATTAAAGGGTGCGACCACAAACTCTTGTTGTAGTTAGTTGGGTGTACGACCATAAATACTTAATTTGTAATAATTTTAGTAATAATTAGATTAGACTCAAGTTTCTTAAGTTTGGGGGTGGATGTAGCCAATTGGTTAACTACTTAAAAATCTTTGTGTGTTTTATTTTCACTTTTTGCATCAATTTGATTATTCACACTTTATTTATTTCGTATTTTGATTAAATTCATACGAAAATTCGTTTAAATTTGTAAAACTACTATTCACCTTTCCTCTAGTGGTTGTGATCAATCCTAACAACTAAGACTCACTAGGGTAACATCTACATACATTTAGGACACTTTTTAATGCTTTTTTTAGGTTTTTATGGGACACTTCCATATATGTTTATTTTAAGGACTTTGTGCAATTGCATTGTATGTATTGGTAGGTTTTATTGTTATCATATGTAAAGTCATGTATGACTTCTATGTTTTTCTCATTTATTTTCTATATTTGTTAATATTTAAAATTTTATATTAACTACTTAATCAATGTCGTATCCAAGCTGAGTCATATCCTAGATTTTATAAAATTGTCAAATCCCTGAATTTGAGTTGTGTCATATCCATGTTCTCAAGTCATAACAATGCTTCATAGGCCCTGATTAATGTAATAGTTTTTTTTCTTGTGCTATCTCATGTTTACCTACCACATAATAATTCTTTTATGTTGAATTTTGGTTCTTTCTCATGAACTCGGCATTTTGTAGTGAAGAAGCAAGAGAAAATTTTATGATCTCTAGTTTCACATAATCCTCTATATGACTGTGTTTAAGTTTCAATGTTTTATACTTTTATTATTATTCACCAGAACATTTTGTTACAAGTTTTCATGGCTGATTTGTAGTTTTTCTATTTGCTACCATTTTATCTGAATTCAATGGTCGTCTTTTCTGTTTGGTTGATGAATTGTATGTTAACTCCACCTTACATTTTTTGCCTCTTTTATATATAGGATCCAAGGACGGAGAATAATCCCTACTTGGGGTTTGTTTACACTTCATTCCAGGAGCGTGCTACTTTTATTTCTCATGGGAACACTGGTAGGCTAGCTAAAGAATTTGGAGATCTAAAACTTGCACAGATATGTGGTACCATTGCTGCGGATGAGAAGCGCCATGAAACTGCCTACACCAAGATTGTAAAGAAGTTGCTTGAAATAGACCCAAATGTAACCATGCTTGCATTTGCTGACATGATGAAGAAGAGAATATCCATGCCTGCACATCTTATGTACGATGGACGAGATGCTAACCTTTTCGAGCATTTCTCTGGTGTGGCTCAAAGATTGGGAATTTATACAGCAAGGGACTATGCAGATATCCTTGAGTTCTTGGTGAAAAGGTGGGAAGTGGAGACGTTGACTGGCCTTTCCGGAGAAGGGAACAAGGCTCGAGATTTTGTCTGCACCTTGGCACCTAGAATTAGGAAACTAGAGGAAAGAGCTCAAGCACGGGCAAAGCATGCACCCACCATCAAATTCAGCTGGATCTATGATAAAGAAGTGCAATTGTGAACTATTTCGCAATGTTCGAAGATCAATCTTATTTGTCTGCAGCCGGCTAAATCATGGAATGCTTTCTACTGTGTGCTTGTGATATTGTGTGAGGAGGCTACTACAGAAAATGTTTTCTCCGCTGTGTTGTTGGTTCGTGTTGCTGAATTGATGTTGTGTTGAGAATATTTCAGTGTAGCCGGCATTTGCCTGCTCCCGAATCCCAACTTGTGCTCTTTGTTTTACTACAAATTTCTTTTCACTTTCAGGAGTTGCTATATGCATTGAAACATTTCAACAGCTACGTCAACCGCACATAAAGGTGTAGATGGGACTTCTTCCTTTTTTCGTGGGGTTCAGCCGTGATCACGGTGAACCCTCTGCCCTGCCTGCCGCGTTGGGCCGGGTCAATTGGCTTGCAATTGCCCTTCTGAAATTTTATTAAACATTTAAACACTTACGAATTGTTATTGGATAAAATTTAAGAAGAATATTATGCTACCATTACAAAACATTCAGTTGAACTTTTCGTTTCTACGCCAGCCGGGGAAATTCATATTTTCTCGTCTTTTGATTCATCTTCTTAAACTTATATTTCACAAGTGCATTGTAATATTATATCGTCTTTTATACAATGGGTGCTTATTTTGTAGGTATCTTACATTTTCAAATATTGAATGCTCCTATGATAGTAATAAAAAAGGATCTTCCAATCGTACTTATATGTACGTATATTGGCCTATACCAAACTTACGCTTGCCTTGCATGTGACTTGCTTACGTACACGCGATTGTGTTGCGATAAATCAAAAGGGAAAAAAAGATGTTGCATATTCAAAAGAAATAAAATGACTTTTATTTCACCAGGACTCGTGTTATCAAAATCACCAATCAAAACTTTCTTGATTTTATATATCGGTAGTGATACCAAGCAAGTTTCCAGTTATAAACAAATCAATATTTCTAAAATATTAACATTCAATCTTGACCTCATCCGGACGTCGTGTTCTATCTACATTTAAAAAAAAAAATTAAAAAAAAAATTATATTAATTTAATTATAATCTTAAAACACAACTCTAATTAATTTTAAGCCTATAGCCCATTATAATTAATTTTACAAATGGTATTTTTATAGATTCAACATCAACTTATACAACAAGTGTTTAAGGTACAATACTTTAACCAATAACTCAAATAACTATATATTTAAAGTCAAAAACATCAACCAACAAAAAAAGATACACCAATTAAAAAAAATCATGTATTTAAAGTCATGCACCAATCAACAAAAATCACGTGTTTATGGTTAAATACACCAATTAACAAAAATCATGTATTTAAAGTCAAACACATTAACTAACAAAAATCATGTATTTAAGATCATACACACATCAACAAGCTAACTTTATGTTTTCAATCAAACATACAATAT
>JAMKPZ010001401.1:0-51305 GCA_024699675.1 Amphibolis antarctica | reverse complement strand
TAAAATATTAAAAATATAGAAATGAAAAATTTTATAAGACTATTTGTACTCCTTATGAAAATTTAGAAAAAATTATATTTAATTTCAAAAAAATTAAAAATATTTTAATTTTTCAACATTTTAATAATAAAAATTTTTTCAAATTTTTCTTTTCATTAATTTTTAATTTACACAAGCCCCCCTAACTTCTACCATATTACTTATTGTAGAGTTTAACTTCATTTATTTCATTACCTTCTATTCTAAAGTTGACTTACAACAAATAAAATTAAAACAAACAAAACCTTAAAATTCGATTCCTATTTGTTAAAATTGTTCCCATAAGACATAATTAGCACAGATTGTCACGTTCTTTTGTAAGAAAAATTGAGGTTTTCTATGGTCTTGTCCACAAGCGAATTTTTACCACTCAACTTATTTTACAGCTGTTTGAAAATCAATGAAACAAAAAATCTAGAAGTTTTTTTATTATTTAAATTTTAAAATTTTAAAATATTTTTAATTTTTTTAAAATTAAATATAAATTTTTCTAAAATTTCATAAAATACATAAATAATTTTATAAAAAATTTTATTTCCAAATTTTTAACATTTTAACATTGAAATTTTTTTAAATTTTATTATTATTAATTTATAAAAAATACGAACCTCCCCCCAAAAGACCGATGGATATTTCACTCGTCAGACACTGAAAATAAAGTCCATCCCAATTACAATGCCGAGGTTAAAATCACGTAAATATCGAATGCTGATATTTTAACCTTAAATCTTAAACCTCAACGCTGATAATTGAATAATACCGATGAAATAATATATGAAAATGACGATGCTGATTGCAGGTTATTTCCAGGGACGACCAGAATTTTTTTTGGCCATTTTCGAATTACAAGGCTGAAAACGGTTATGTTTAAAGTAATATATGTATTTCTTCACGTCTTTTCAAAAACAATTTCAAATATACTCCAGCCGAGATGCTGGTTGTAATGCATACTGTATAAATTGCATCTAAGTTGAGTAATTATCTGTTAAGTTGTGTGTAAGTTGTATTTCACGTACTTGAGTAATTACCTATTTTAAAGTATAATTACGCATAATTTAAGTTTTGTTCATATTTATTTAATTTCTTTAATAAATTTTAAAATATAATAAGAAAATATAGAAATATTGATATAATTTAAAAATATAATGAAAAAATTATGAACAAAAGTATATTAAAAAACTTTTATGTCATCGTAACCATAGAAATGATTTTAGAAGCAAAATAGAGTTAAACGCTCCCTACATATCATGGCCTTTCACGTGTTATAACATTTTTTCCTATTTTAATGAATAATACTTCGTATAGTTACTTCGTAATATATAAATTTACTTCGTATAATTAAATTAAATTTAATCTAAAACATTTTAAAGAGAAAACTCTAGTGACACTACTATAGAATTTATTCTCTTTTATTACTATTTTCCTTGAAATTGTATATTTAATATTTATTTTATATTATAATATAAATATTTAAATTATATATAATAATAATAATTTAATTTAATTTAATTATATTCAATTCTAACAGCATTAATATTTTTAATTGTATTCATTTTCCACGATGTGAAAACACCACTTTTGATATTGTTCAAGATACAAACCACGCGTAAATTTAGAGAGAGAGGCGTTGGCAGCTCAACTCTCGCCGGCGGCTTGCCGACATCTCCTCTGAAGGCAACGGCAGACGATGTATACAAGTATCCGAACTCCAGCGACGATTCCGCCGATCATCAGAAAGAACAGGATGTAGCTCTTGGCAGACCGGTGGCGGCTCTTGTCGCAACGCACGAATCCCAGGCACGACATCTCCTCCTCCTCCTCACGATTTCAATTTCCTATATACGGCCGCGGAGTGGAGTTGCACAAGCATGCGCGGCGCAGGAAAGCTACCGGCAGGTGATGAGAAGGACAAGAATTATTCGATGCCTCCGGCGAGCACAGCGACGGCAAGAAAGCCCTCTCGGATATGTTCCTTCCTTCATGATCTATGATACTTCTTCATAGTTGCTTACTTGCCAATGTGGTTCTCTGAGTGGTGTGGGTGTCAAATGGTCTTCAGTAGAGAAGGAATACCGGAATCACTACCACCGGAGCCCCAAATCGATGGTATCAGTACCACTCCACTCCCCCTTTCCCGCCTGCTGCCTCAGCTGACCACGCTCGAGTCCGGCCGGTTCCGGCAGGCCCTCTTCCATGTCCGTCCGCCCGCCCGCCCGCCTGCTTATGCGTTCGCCCCTCCGCCGGCGTGTATCCACACCCCAGCTCCCTCCGCCGGCGAGGGTTTGTGGGAGTGCCGCACGCGCCCGCTTATGCCCTTTTTTTTTGTTGGTGGAGGTTTTCATTGTTTTTTCAAAATAATTACTTTAAGATAATTATACCATACAGTGAAGTTTCAAATTTAATTTTTTTTTTAAACGTAAAAAATATGAGAAATAAAAATTTAAAAAATTAAAAAAATAAAAGGAAAAAGAAAATTAAGAGGTAAAATTTTTTAAGATCATTTGTATACGTTGTATATATTTTAAAAAATTAATTTTAAAAAATTTATAAATATTTTATATTTTAATATTTTAAACATAATTCTATTTTTTTTTGCATAATCATGTGTTCAAATTAGAAAAGGTTGGATAAAAAATATGAGGTCAGAAAGTATATTGTGATGAAATTTTCTTAACTCCAATAGATGAAAAATAATAGAAAAAATTTATATTTATAGTGATTGAAAAGTTTAAAATTTTTTGACATTTTCTAGAAGATACAATACTTGAAAATTCAAATTTTTTTTAAAAAATTTTCTTTTCCCAAGATTTCTAGGATGCACAAATTCCCTAAAGTTTTTAAGTTTTGATGAAAAATCTTTTAATTACTAAGACATCATTTTAATGACTTATTTTAAGATAATTCTATTGTATTAGTGAAGTTTTGAACTTGTGATCAAAAGTTTTAACAAAAGGTTAAGTTTTCATTAAGATTGTGCATTAAAATAAAAATATAAAATATTTTTTAAAAAAGAAAAATAAAATTATCTATGATATGAAAGTGCAGAACGTGCATTAGAGGAGGGTGAATAGCATTTTTTTAAAATTAATCATAAATTTGTTTGGAAGCATTTTGATATGTATGTACACAAAAAGTGTAAATAAATGAACATAACAATTTTTATAGTAGTTCATCAAAAGATTATGTCCACTCTTAAGCTTAAGTCTAAGTCTAATCTACTATAAAGAGTAAATTACATAAGGTGTTTAAAGTTGAACATCAAATCAATCAATATGAGGGTTTAAGGTTACACCTCTCAACCAACACCTAAGGATTTAAGGTGAAATCCTTCAACAAATTCAAGTGTTTAAAGTTGAATACTTAAACCAACTAAGTATTTAAGGTAGAATACTTAAAAGTGTTTAAGGTAAAACACTTAAATCAACTAAGTATTTAAGGTAGAACACTTAAACCAACTACAATTTTGAATTTTTAGATGGAAACTCAACAAACTAACTAAAAGCAAATCAAAACAACCAATACCAAATTTGTGTTTTTTGTAAGTATTTTAGGGAGAAGGGGGAAGAAGCTTGAGTATAAGAAAAATACTTAGAACCCAAATGAATCAATTAATCCATGCTAAAACTTGTTCTTTGTGAGCGTTTGAATGCAATAGTATGTGTCAAAAGATTATGTTATTTGAAGCTCTAATTATAGTGTTATTTATAGGCTAATTAGGCTTAAATGGTTAATTTGACTTGGTCAAACCTTTCCAATGGTTGTATTTTTCATTTCGAAGATCAATTTGAAATAACGAATTATATTTTGAATTTTTACTATAGTAAATTTAGAATAATGAATTTCTGAAAACATTTAACCAAATTTGACTTGGGAGGAATTTCTAGGATGGATTGCATTACAAGGAAATTTAGATAACCATTCGGATATTTGAATCATATTCTGATTTTTTCTATTTAAGGTATATTAAGTATAATTTTTCCTAAGTGTAATTACTTAGTGAGCAGATTTTCCTATAAAATTTGGTGGAACTTCTGTTGGATTGAATGGATTTTCCATTAGCTTTGGCAAAACTTCTGTTGGTCCTTAGCTTCTTTTTTCAATTGCTTCAGTGGTAGTGGATTTTCCTCTGATTTTTGGTGGAACTTCCTGTGATACTTCTCTAGCATCAATGGATTTTCTTGTGACTTAAAGAAAAACTTCCATTGGGATTTGACTATTTTATTTTCTGCTTCTTCATCAATGAATTTTCCTGTTGTTTGAAGAGGAACTTTCGTTGGAGACTTAACTACTTTTTCACGTGCGTTCTTCATTAACAGATTTTCCTGTGGACTAAAGTGGAACTTTCAGTGAGACTTCTTCTGTATTAACGAAATTTTTTGTGATTTAGAGTAAAACTTCTATTGAGACTTAACAACTTTTTCATGTACGTTCTTTATAACTTTTTTAATTCTTTACACAACTCATTTACACAATATTAAATGTTTGAACGCCATCAAAACACACTTAATGAATAGTTTTATACTTAACATGATATTTAGATGGAATTTATATACCAGGATTTACATTTAGATATTTTTTTATAATTACATGCATATTAAGTTACTGTCTGATATGAATATTTAAAAGGAGAAATTTAATGGTTGCATATATTAATTGTAATAGTAGGAATGTAGATGTGGTGATTAGTGTTCTTTGCATTCGTACTTTAAATGCCAAATTGGAAATGTGTTTGTTATTGGTTAGAATATTGTTAAAAAAATATTCTGAAATCAAATAAAATTGCATGTTTTAATAAAAAATAAGGAAATGAGTAATTTTGTTAATTACCATTTATTCTTGCAATTTAGCGACAAATTTATTTCATGATTAGAAACATTCATGTTTTAAATATTTAAATTGCAACTTTTGTTGAGTTGTTGGAATTTAAACAACATTTAAATTGAATCAAATAAAACATGTTCAGTATTCTTGCAATTAAGCATGTTCAGTATTCTTTGATATTTGAATTCATGGTTTTAAATATTTCCGTTGAACATATATCCTTATTTATGATAATGTACAAAAAAGTATCACTACAAAAAAAATCAATGAAAAAGAAAGTTTGAAAATTTTTTATTATTAAAATATTAAAAATTTGAAATGAAAAATTTTACAAAAACATTTATGTACCTTATAAAAATTTTAAAAAATTAAAAATATTTTAAATTTTTATCATTTTAATTATAAAAAAAAATTTAAATTTTTTTTTCTTAATTTTCAAGAAGTACAGATACCAGATAAATAGAGTTTATATCATCAAGAAAGTCAAGAAACAGAAAGTCAGGAGAGATTTTTAAAAAAATTTGTATTTATACAAGACGAAAAGTGACGTCAAAAAGTTAATTGTTCTGGCCATATAAATATTAAACTTTACCCTCCTTTTTTTACTCTCTCCTCGCCCTATGCCAAAGTCTTTTCGCTCAAACCTATTTAGCAACACATTGTAGCAAAACATTTTAGAAAATATTAATTATTATTTTCTAACTATTTTGATATTGGATATCCTTAGTGAGATACTGTGAAATGACATAAGTGGTATGATCAATTATGGAAAAATAAAAGGAGAAACTTGGAAGGAGGTAATAAAAAGAATTAAAGCTAAAATTTAATTTTTAAATTTTTCGTTTGGACTTTTCATTTTTATTTTTATTTTCATTTCTTGACTTTTTGGCATGTACAAATAGACAGTAAATATGTCAAAATTTGTTATTGAAGGAAATGGGCATCCATCACTAATTGAGTAATGAGAATAAATATTTTCATTGTAATTGTCATAAGAAAAAGTAAAAGAAAAAATTTCTTACCTCAAAAATGTATCAACTTAAAGAATTATAAACTTTTAACTGACCTAACATATAAACTTTGGGTGCATTCATGAAGTGTTTATTTCAACTTTAAAAGTTAAAAAGAATTAAAGTTAAAATTGATTTCGTAAATAAAATTAAAATATATAATAATTTAAATAATAAAAATTAATATACAATAATAATAATATTAAAATTTAAAAAAATTACTCGTAAACGTACCAATCGGATCCTTATCCCTGTCACATACTTACGATTTTAACCCGAATACCCGTATCGACCTTGGGCCTACCCGCCATTCCTCTTCGACCCTCGCAACCAGCAGCACCGCAACCACCGCCGGCCGGCCGATGCCCACGGCCCCACACCCGCTTCCACTCCTCCGCCATCTCAACGGTTAAACACAGAAGCATTATGAAGCATATCACCGATCTTGGCCTTCGGTGGTTGTAAGTCTCCTATCACCACCTCCTCCGTCCCTGGGTCGTTAGACCGGACCGGTCGAAACATGTAGGTCTAGGCCGGTGGCCATTAACAGCACCGCATTTATATCGCACACCCACCTCTGTGTCTCGTTCAAATTGAAACCCTTCCATGCTTAAAGGAACCGTCAACTCCGCTCTCCTTCTCTCTCGTGCAGTCCGCCTCTCGCGACTTGGAAGCTTCGATTCCCCCTGCTCGGTTATCCTGCTACGGCTGCCCCAGTCTTCCCGATTCCTCTCAGGTGCCGGAGGGATGTGGTGTTAGCTCGTTAGATGTTGGAAGCTTGTTTCCTTCTTTTGATGTATCGCTGTATTTTTGTTGTGGATTTAGGTTTTGCATGGTGTCAGAGTGGCAGTAGTGGTGATAGCGCTGTGGTGATGTCCCGTCCTACGTTCATGGAGTCCGTCATGGCGGCCGTCAAGACAGATGCTGCTTGCGGTGATGACGTCGCTGTGAGAATTGACAAGAAGAGCTATAGTTACAAGCAGATTATGTCATCTGCTTGGAGCGTATCCAGATTGCTGTGTAATTTCGGGATCAATGTTGTAAGTTTCTTGTATTAATCCTAAAACATCTGCGATTTTCAAATTTGAACTTCTGTGTAAAATTATCAGTTAACGATGAAATTGCTAGAGAATAATCTACGTAATTCAGAAGTTGAATCTATACTTATCCCAATAAACAAACTTCCCGAGGCATTGTATCATGCAACTTCGTTGAAGTCCTTTTCGATATTAACTTAAAATCCAGAAGTTATGTTCCTTACCAATAAAGCAACAGTCTTCGTGCATCACATCAAAAATTATTCTGGGAGGATAGGGAAGTAACAGAATTTAAAGCTGTCTTAAGTAGTTCAAAAAGGTGTTTATAAATTTGATATGTATGAAGAGAAGTTGCTTTTCATGAAATCGGCTCAATTTTAGTCTTTCGATATACTCATATAAATGTGATTGGTAAAATGCTAATGCTTCTCAAATTTATGATCATATTTATAATGAACAAACCTAGTACATGAGATGTCATCAATGTAGGGTCTAGAAAGGGTTCAGTTTTACACAACCTTATCTCCACAAATGAAGTCATTATTTTGTAGGATTTGAATCTATGATCTTTAGGTCACATTGTAGTAACTTTACCATTATTTTAAAGCTTGATCTCAAATTTATGATCATATTTATGCATATTATCTGACACTAATGTTATCGTGTCTGTGGTATACTGGACTGTGCTTGTTGAAGACACTCACATCATTTTACAGGCACATACAAGGAATGTAGTTTTGGATTCTTCTCAGTTGCAAAATGTAGAAAATGGAAAAAGACACACAAATGGTGCCCGGATAGGTATAGTTGCAAAACCATCAGCTGAGTTTGTTGCAGGGTTGTTGGGAACCTGGCTTTGTGGAGGAGTTGCTGTTCCGTTAGCAGTGAGCTACCCTGAGGCAGAGCTCTTGCATGTGATGAATGATTCGGTCTGTTTCATACTTATTCTTTACCATATGTGTGATGCTTTATATTTAGTTCTGCCTTTATCTTGTTCACATTTATTATTTTTTGGTTGTCCATTTGCTAAAGAAATTCTCTATTTTTAATAAATTCTAATGCTCTGCTCCATGATACCCTTGTTCTTGCCATAGGTATGGAAGAATCTTTAGTGTCCATTTGGAGATCTACTGATTGGCCCATACCTTTGTTTCCAATCCTTGAATTCTTTCTTCTTTTTCAATCTTGCACACTTTATTGATCTATTGTACATTTGAATACATTACTGTAATTAATATTTTTTATGAAACTTATTGTTATCATTGTTATTTTGATCAATTTATCCAACATTGATGTCATCTTGAACATCAATTTGACAAAAAGCTAACACATGTCAGATTTTAGTGGAAATGCCACTAGTGGCTTATGAAAAATAAGGATGTTTACAAAAAATGATATAAAATTGCAAATTTTTGCATGAAATTTTGGGAAAAGTTAAAGTAATCAATAATAAAAATCCAGAAATAATTAAATTTAATTTTTAAACATTTATGACATTAAAAAATACTTTGAAATGAGTGGAATACATGAAATTTTCTAATATATAGTAAAAATGTACTAAAAATCAGAAAATACTTTGGATAACACTTAGATGATGGATTTCTTGCCATGAAAATCTAAAATCTAATCATAAAAGTTATAGATTTACACGTTCAAAATGAAAAAAATTTAAAGAGAAAACAAGAAAAAATTTGCATTAGATGGCAAGACAAAAAGATCCTGATAAGAGAACATAGATAAAAGAAAGTTCCAACAATGTAAAGTGGCACTACCATCAACGAAGAGTTGGAGAAGAAGAAACTAGAAGAGAAAAGGAGGAAAAATGAGATAGTTGTACACAAATGAAAGAAGGGAGATACTTTCAATGTGAATATTGACATGTCAGTTGTCATGGACCAGCCCAATTATAAAATTCATTGGCTTCCACTTACATGACATGTCAACATCAACATGGTATCAACTTGGTCTCAACATTTTCTAAAACTGACACCCACCTATATTTTGTATTAATCATTAGAAATTCTAACATGTGTTGTTGACCTGTTGATGAGATGCATTGATTTTGAAAACTTTTATTTTAACCATACATGATATTTTTATTAATATATTTGAAGATTACTTTCTCCTTTCTCTTTTAAGTTGAATTATATAATGAAAATTTAAAATAAATTATAAAATTCGGAGATGTTTTGGTTTGGACAATTTTCTTATTATCATAAGTCTAAATTGAAGGACTTCTGAATAATTTTTTTGTAGGAAGTTTCAGTGCTTCTCAGCACTGAAGAGCGTCAAGAGCCTATGGAGATTGTTGCTGCAAAATGTGCTGCCCAGTTTTCTCTTATCCCTGAAATCGAGAGCATTACATCAATGTCTAACATACATGGCATTTCTGATCCTGGAAAAATATTTTCGGAATCCCAAATTGGAGATGAGGATTCAATAATTACTGAAGGTGCAGCTGTACACATATTTCATTCTATTTTTCCCTTTTCTGTCTCTAGTGAAATTAAAATAGAGTTTATTACTTTATTTCCAATTATGCAGGAGATGATTTTGCTTTGATTATATATACTAGTGGGACAACCGGAAAACCTAAAGGTGTGGTTCACACACACAAAAGCATTAATGCCCAGGTTGTTCCATTGATCAAAGATCTCCTTAAGATGCAAGTCAATGATTATCTATATTTTAAGCATATCCTAAGAAACTTCATGATTTTTCACCCCAAAATTGGAGATGCTTTTGCTGGTAGACTTAGACATCATTTTTTTTTTTACTTTTAGCTTTTAGAAGTACTTCTATTTTCATGATGACATTCCTATTTCTCAATTCACTCATCTCATTATTTTGTCATCATGTCTTTCATCATATCAACATTTATATATTTTAAACAATATTATTTTATAATTTAATTAAAATAACTAAACATATACAACATATTTTTTTTTAAAATAAAAAACAGAATTTTTGTAATTTTTTAAATATAATTTTTATTTTTTCTTCTATTTATTTTTTTTCTTATTGTTCTCTCTTTCTCTCTTCCTTGCTTTCTTTACCTTTTCTGTTCTTTTTACTTTCTTCTTTTCTTCTTCCCTCCTTTTTTTTCCCCCTTCAAATGGGCCTCAGTGTGGTTGGAGGTAGTGGCACGACTAGGTGAGGCAGCATGGCCAAAGGAATTTGGACACATTGGCATGGGTAGAGGCAGCAGTGCAGCTGGAGGCAACTCGGCTGGAGGAATCTGGAGACATCTGCGTGGCTGGAGGAATCTGGAGGCACCTTGGGGTGGAAGAAAGGAGTGAGGAATCTGGAGACATTTGTGTGGTCGAAGGAATTCAGAGGCATCCATGTGGCTAGAGGAATCCAGAGGCATCCTAGGGTGGAAGAAAGGAGAGAGGAAAAATGCACCTTGAGTAGCGTGCATAGCCAAAAACTTGTTCGGCATCCATTGGGGAAAAATTGATTTTCCCCACTTTGGGAGTGCCGGAGTGGGAGAAAAGAATGATACCTTAGTGATAGTGGAGATTACCTAAGTATATTCCTAAGGATACTGCCAAGTATGATTCCCATGAAATTCTATTCTCTAGTGAATGTGGCTGTAATCCTTTAGTATAAACACTGAATTAGTGTTTCACATGTACTCTTGCAGTATTGCATGAAGTTGAATAAATGCGATGTTTGCACCATTTTATTTAAGTTGCAGTAAATGTAATCAAGCAATGTAGCATTCGTTAGTTACAAATTATAAGGTACATACTTATATTACCACATTCTTTCCCCTCCTTTATCTAAATGTAAAATGAAGAACATTTTCAAACATATAATTTGACTCTGTTCCCATGTCAGATAATCAAGCTCTATTGGTTTATATTTTCCATACTTAAAGTTGTCACTAGCCGGAAGAATCATTCATCCATTCTCTCTATGGTAAGTGCTGACATGCAATTTCTATTGCAAGTGCAGGTTCGAATGTTGATGGAAGCATGGGAATACTCATCTGCAGACCAAATTTTGAACTGTTTACCATTACATCATATCCACCATTTATGCATATATTGAATTTTTGCACGTTCTTTAATAATTTACAAGAATACTTCAATGATGTTTTTGTTGGTTCCATTTTCTCACATTCCTCTCAGCTCATCCCATGAAATCCTTAATTTTCACCTTACATGTGCATGGACTCTTCAATGCATTGCTAGCTCCTCTGTATGCAGGTTCTGTGGTAAGAATTCTTGAAATAGTGTGCATAATGGTCTGCTTCTGTTTACTTGTTTATGCAATATCATGTTAATTATACATGCATGCTTCAGAACACTCTTCGCATATTTTGCTTTTAAGTTATTTTGGATTTTTTCTTGCTTGTGATTACAAGGTTGAGTTAATGCCAAAATTTAGTGTACGAGGAATCTGGCAGAGACTTCGTGATTCTTATCCAGAAGGTGAAAATAAATCTGATGATGCCATCACAGTATTCACAGGAGTAAGTTAACTGATAGATTGGAGTCTTCATGTTTTATTCATTTCTATGAAGGTTTGCTAGTATCTACAGATTCAATTTGCTAAAAATGTGTGGTACCAAAATATTCTGACAATGGATGTTAATAGAATTTTGAAAAAATTCTCTTATTATTTGTTCAACCATGTTGCCTTTTTTCATAGGCAATCTATTGATATTGAACCTGAGATATTAATTAGATAATATAACCTTTTATTTTTTTTCCACCATTATGTTACGTCATAACACTACATGTGGAATTCAGGTTCCAACAATGTATTTATTTATTATTATTTTTTTAGGTTCCAACAATGTATACAAGGCTCTTACAAGGTTATGAATCAATGGAACCAGAACTGCAATCAGTTTCTTCATCTGCTGCCTGCAGGTTACGCCTTATGGTAATTTTTATGGTCATCTTTATAATAAAAGCTTTCAAGGAGCACACTCTCGCAGTTCTATTGGGTTTAGTGAAAAGGCTTGTTCTATCCAAAAATGTCTTCTGAATATCTGATGGTTAAGTAGACTTTTCATTTTATTTTTGTAACATCTCTATTCTATTAGAATACTCTTATCTGGTCCCTTTTAGGATGTTTTAATCTTTATTACCTTAATTCCTATTTTAAGGTTTCCTTTTGTTTAATATGATTCGTTAGAAAAGTCCTACATAATGATAAGTCTCTCTATTCACTATCCATAAATACTTGTAAATATATAAATAATCTACAAGTGAAAGATAGTATTAGAAGTTTTACATTGAGTATGAAAGGGATGAAACCTAGACTTATAATGATAAATTCCTCTATTCACTACTAATTGGTTTTGTCCTGAAATTTCACATGATCTCTCGTATGGTCAAATATGTGTTTCATCTTCTTGTTTGTGTGTACCAATCATGGAATCTCCATATCTATGTATGGTTTTTTTCCTCCTTCACCTTCTTTGTGTTAACTTTTATTATGTTTATCTTTTATTTCCCAATATAATCTCTTTATGTTTAGTGCATTTGGTTTCAAAATAAATTCAACAGATGCCAACCTGTGGATACTAATGAATTTGACGTATTATTCTACTTTTTATCTAATGTTATTCCTTCAATTAGAAAAATCTCAATATTGTAAATCTATAGATGATAACTATAATGCGATTTCCCTTGCACTATAAAGCTAGGTCGGGCCTTTACCTCATAAGACACTCCACATCAAGCCCACAAATATTAAAGAGGAACAGTTGAAACCTCTAAAAGCCCTGGAAAGCTAGATTAGGGTGAACGAGTCTTTGAACCTAAGGAAGAGTTGCTACCTAGTCTAATTAAAAGCTAAATTAGGTAAATCTATATAATGCATGTTTACATGTAGACGATACCATTGCTTAGAGGATAAGGCCTATTGGGCTTAATCAAGTAATTCAGAATAAGTTTTTCAAGTATGTGTAAGGAAGGTGTTAGACACTTCACACATCCAACTTGTTAGCCTTTTGGGTGGTCTAATAGGTGCTAATTTATATGATATATTTGTACATCTAAGTGTGTAATTAATGAGTTGAGCTCTTTGAAACCCAACATGTTATGAGCCTTTGGGCCCTTAAAGAAGAGAGACTAAGGAAGCCTATGAGAAGGTTGTGTAACCCCTTCCAACTTGTTTGTTAGGTTGAAGGTGGACCCTAATGAACCTAGTTTAACATGTTGCTATAGACTAAGTTTAAAGATAAAAAACCCAAACATAATATTATGATACATGACATGTGAATACATGAGTTTTGCATAATTGAAAACGTGAAACCTTTATGTAATATGTGACATGATACAATATGATGCATGACTTATTTAGCTGAGTTCCATGTTAGTAAATGTGATGATGCATGCCTCACCTTTACTTATCTTTTCCTTGATTTTAATTAAGGGAACATACCATTCATGATGCAAACATAATCTCATATTTTTTGAATACTCAAGAATGATTTTTCTTTTCAGATGTGTGGCTCCTCTGCACTTCCTCTTCCTATAATGAAGCAGTGGGAATGCATCACAGGCCATCGTCTTTTGGAACGGTATGGGATGACTGAGGTGAGAGAGACCATGTGTTGATTTCAGCAAGTCTTGACGATAATTATATTATAGTAAATCTGATTTGCTTCATGTAACTTCTAATATGATGATCATTTTAATATTTTAGATGATATCTGACTCTACAATTCTTTAGTTTGTTATGTCGTTATCCAATCCTCTACATGGTGAAAGAAAGGCAGGCACGGTCGGCAAGCCTCTTCCTCATGTTGAGGTATGTCAGTATTCCCTTTTACCATTCTGTTGCATTTTCTTGTTAATATGGTATTATATCTGGTTATGTAGTATCATATATCAGTATTTATTTTTATAACATATATTTTGAATTTTTACTATATACAGACTCTTTTTCTCTCTAATTTTAATATCCAGATGCATTTTATGGTTACTTGGATAGGACCACTGGTTTCAATTATGGTAGAATTGTGTAGAGAAGATTATATTTCCTTTTTAATCTGTTTTATTCACATTCAGATAAATGAATATTTTTATTTTGGCTCATGATCTGCAATACATGGTTCACGCTCAGTGTTTATTATCTTCTGAATCATCAAGAAGGTTCTCACATGGGTGTTCATGAGAATGTACAATTGAATCTTGATCAGGTCAAAATTCTTCTAGAAGATGAGACTGGAACTGACACATCTGGCATTGGAGAGCTTTGCATTAGAAGTCCATCATTGTTCAAGGAATACTGGAAGCGGCCTGAGGTAATCCAAATTCAATCAATTGTATGTACATATGCAAAAATATAACTATGCAATTCATTTGCAATTTCTGTGACTGAATTAATTTTTTGGTACACCAATGGAAGTTCATACTTTATAGAAATTAAATATTGGTTGATGGCTTATTTAAAGAAAACAATTGTTGTATTATGTTTTGAATGATACTAATAATGTAATTAGTATAAGGGGTATTTTGGTCTTTGTACGCTTTTGGAATACCCAAGCACTATATAAGCTTGGCTAGGGTTTTCCAAAGAGAATAAGTTGAGAGATTTGTAATCCTAGCCTTCACGAAAGAAACTCCCTCCTTCTGCATCTATGGACTAGCCCTATGTTGGAGTGAACCACGTAAATCTGTGTTCATTGTTGTGTGTGTTTGGCGATCTTCTTCTCTCCTTTTCTTTTCTCATCGCTCACTCCTTTGTTCGATTTTCGCTGTGCTTCTTTAGTTACCACGCATAACAAGTGGTATCAGAGCCAGGTTGGAGGTAGTGGCCTTGAGTTAGGGTTCGTTTTTTGAATCCACGAATCAGCCGAAGCATCTTTGGACTCGCCCGCACGAAGCCATCCGCTCGGACCCACCTACGCGCAGTCGTCTGCGTGCCCAGATTCGCCCACGCGCAAGCATCAGCGCGCATATCTGCCCGCAAGCAAGCATCCGTGCGTAGATCTACCCGCGCGCAGTTGTTGCCGCTCAAATCCGGCCTGCGCGCAGTTGTCGACGCGCCCTAATCCACTCGCACGTAGCCGTCGGCGCCCTGATCCACCCGCGTGCAGCCGTCGGCGTCCTGTTCCACCCACACGCGCAGCCATCGACGTCCTGTTCCACCTGCGCGCGCAGCCGTCGACGTCCTATTCCACCCGCACGCACAGCTGTCAGCGTCTTGTTCCACCCGCGCGCAGCCAACGGCACCCTGATCTGCCCGCGCGCAGTCGTCTGTGCCCAGATCTGGCCTGCGCATGCCCATTCGGGTTCTGACCAGCACACGTCCAGGCTAGGTCAGGCTAGCCTGCACCCTGACCAGCAGCACCAGCGTGTGCCTAGGCTAGGTCAGGCCAGGTCAGTCCTTTCGGGTCATTTTGGCTCTTTTTTTTTTGGGTTCAAATTGAGTGATTTGATCCGTTTGAGGTGGAGTCCCTTGACTTTGGCAATTGGTGTTTTGAGATTTTTGACAGAAATCTATTTTTGGTGATTGTGATTGATACATATCTTTGTTGAGACTGTCAGTATTGAAGTTGAGGTGTTGAGTAATTTTTGAAATTGAAATTTGTTTAATCAGAGTGTTGTGGTGCATTTTATATTTTTAAATATAAAATGTCAATGCCAGTAATGAAAGTTGGTAAGTTCAATGACAAAAATAGCTTCAGTCTGTGATAGATTAAAATGAAAGCTCTGCTTAAACAACAAGGCATTTGAGTTCCTTTAAATAAGAGGTTAAGTATGAATGAAAAATCTACAGAGTATGAGCAACAGGAAGAAAAAGTTCATTCTACCATACTGTTATGTCTGTCGGATGAAGTTATTATTGAAGTGGCTGATGAATATACAGCTTTGGGCTTGTGGAATAAGTTAGAGACTTTGTACATGACAAAGTCATTGATCAACAAGTTGTTGCTTAAACAGAGATTGTTTTCATTGAAAATGAAGGAGAGAACACCCCTTAAGCAACACTTAGATCAGCTAAACACAATTCTTATGGAGTTGAGAAATATAAGCGTGACAGTTGAAGATGAGGATGCTGCTCTTATTTTACTTGTTTCACTCTCTTTGTCTTTTGAGAATTTTGTGCAGTCTTTTGTGGTTGGCAGGGATACAATCACATTGGAGGAAGTGAGATCTAGTCTTCACTCCAACGAGTTGAGGCATATGGTCACGCATGGGAGCAATGACACAGGTGCTTCAGGCCTATCTGCTCACCATGGTGAGTCTAGAGGACGACAATAGAGAAACAACAGCAACAATAAATTCAGGAGAAGAAGCAAGTCCAGAAGCAAGTACTTAAGAGATACTTGCAATTACTACAAGGAAAAGGGACATTAGAAAGCAAACTGTCCCAAGCTAAAATCAAAAGGAACAGTTGTCGTAGCTGAAAAAGAAGATTCAGTATTAGAAGGTGATTTTTCACTTACAGTTTCTTGTAGTGCATATTCAGATCATAGTTGGATATTAGACTCTGGTGCATCTCATCATATGACTCCAAACAATGAGTTTTTCCACACGTATGAGCAAGTTAATGGTGGACAGGTAACACTGGCCAATGATGATGTTTGCACTAGAGCAGGTGTTGGTACAATCCGTTTCAAGATGTATGATGGTATTGTGAGAACTCTAGAAGATGTATGGCATGTTCCCAAGTTAAGAAAGAACTTGATTTCTTTGATGGCACTTGATTTCAAGGGTTTCAAGTATACAGGTGGAGGAGGCAAGCTAGTTGTCTCAAAGGGCTCCTTGGTGGTGTTGAAAGGAGTCAAGAATTGACCTTTGTGCATCCTTCAAGGTTCTCTGGTTGTAGGTGTCGCTACCACGGTTGCTATAAATCAGTAATCCACGTCTGCCATTTGGCATTCCAAACTTGGACATTTGGGGCAGAGAGGAATGCAGAAACTCAGCAGTTTGGGCAGATTGGTTGGACACAGATATATTGATGCAGATTTGTGTAGGCATTGCATCTATGGAAAGCAGAAGAGAGTCTCATTCAGCAAAGGAGAGCATACGACTCAGGGGACATTAGACTATGTCCATGCAGACTGTTAGGGACCTTCCCAACAATCTTCCCTTACAGGTTCTAGGTATTTCCTTTCCATTGTGGATGATTATTCACGTATGACATGGGTTTTCATTTTGAAGCATAAAAGTGAGGCTTTCAAGAGTTTCAAGCAGTGGAAGACTCGAGTTGAGAACCAAGTTGGCAGGAAAGTGAAATACCTAAGAACTAACAACGGATTGGAATTCTGCTCTCATGATTTTGACAATTTTTGCAAAAAGATAGGTATCACGAGACACCATATTGTTAGAGAGACTCCACAGTAGAATGGAGTTGCAAAACGCCTCAATCGCACGCTGTTGGAGAAAGCTAGGTGTATGCTTTCTCATGCTGGCTTAGACAAGAAGTTTTGGGCTGAAGCTGTCAACACAGCTTCCTATCTTGTCAACAAGTCACCCTCCAGTGGTATAGAAGACAAGATACCATATGAGGTATGGATGAACAGGACAGCCAATTACTCCAAGTTGAAGATATTTGGATGTTCTGCATATTACCATGTTAACAATGGTAAGTTAGAACCACGTGCAAAGAATGACATCTTTGTGGGATATGGCATGGGAGTAAAAGACTACAAAATCTATGATATAGAGTCAGGCAAGGTGATACACAGTCGTGATGTCACATTTGATGAGGCTTCAATGATGCAAAATGGAGAGAAGCCAACCGTTATACATCAACCCAATACTTCCGAGCAGGTGGAGTTTTCTTTGCCGCAGTTTACTAGTTCTGAACAGGTGACTCCTGATTTGGATTCGTCAGATGAAGTTGATGGCAGTAGTGTGGATGATGTGGAAGAAATTCCATCTAGGTGCATAGCTAGGGATCGTTCTAGAAGAGCCGCCTAGCCTCCAATCAAGTACGGGTATAGCAACTTGATTGCTTTTGCATTGCAGGTAGTAAGTGAGGTGGAAGAACAAGTTGACCCACCTACTTATGATGCTGCCATTAAAGGCTCGGATGCTGTAAATTGGACAGTTGCCATGCAAGAGGAGCTTCAATCCCTTCACAAGAACCATACATGGGATTTGGTGAAGCGTCCTAAAGCAAAGAACGTTGTTGGTTGCAAGTGGGTGTTCAAAAGAAAGATAGGAACACAAGACAGTCAAGGCGTGCAATTCAAGGCGAGACTAGTAGTTAAGGGCTACTTACAGCAAGAAGGTATTGATTACAATGATGTTTTTGCACCAGTAGTTAGACATATGTCTATTAGAGTGCTCCTAGCAATTGTGGCTGCAAGGAACTTGGAGTTAGAGCAACTTGACGTGAAGACAGTCTTCTTGCATGGTGACTTAGAAGAAGAAATTTGGATGGAACAACCAATAGGTTTTGTCACTAAGGAGAAATCAGACTTGGTTTGCAAGCTGAAGAAGTCCTTGTATGGACTTAAGCAATCTCCCAGACAGTGGTATAAAAGGTTTGACACTTTTATCACTAAAGTTGACTTTGCTCGTAGTTGTTATGATTCATGTGTGTATGTTAAACAATTAGAAAATGACACACATATATATTTGCTCTTGTATGTGAATGATATCTTGATTGCAGCCAAAGATATCAAGGTGATACAAGATTTGAAAAATGTCTTGAAATTTGAATTTGAAATGAAAGATCTTGGCTTAGCTGGCAAGATACTTGGGATGGAAATACAAAGAGACAGGAAAGCAGGAAGACTCTTTCTCCATCAGCGTAGCTACATAGAGAAGATTCTTAGTAGGTTTGGTATGGCTTCATGTAAAGCCATTGAGACGCTTTTTGACAGGAATCTTCGTTTGTCATCAGCTATGTCTCCACAGTCTCAAACAGAGAAGGAGCACATGGAGTGTGTCCCTTATTCACAGGCCGTTGGCAGTTTGATGTATACCATGGTATGTACCCGTCCTGACTTAGCTTATCCTCTTTGTTGTCAGTAGGTACATGTCAAATCCTGGTAAGGAGCATTGGCAAGCCGTGAAGAGAATTTTCAGTAATGCTGGATTTTCTAATTCCGATTATGTAGGTGATGTTGATCAAAGGAGATCCTTGACAGGTTATGTTTTCACTGTGGCAAACTCAGTTGTCAGTTGAAAGTCAACACTTCAGCCTACTATTTCACTCTCCACTACGGAGGCGGAATACATGGCAATGACTGAGGCCGCAAAGAAAGGAATTTGGTTAAAATGGCTACTTGGAGACTTTGTAGTGCAGATTAACAAAGCTGATATTTTCTGTGACAGTTTTAGTGCCATTTGTTTAACAAAGGACAATGTGTTTCATGATCGCACGAAACACATTGATGTTAGGTACCACTTTTTCAAAAGTGAAGATAGAATAAAGATTTTGAAGATCAACACTAAGCACAATCCAGCGGACATGTTTACAAAGGGCGTGGTTGAGAGTAAGTTCAAGCATTACTTGGACTTGCTCAACGTGTATGGCTGCAGCTGACCCCTTGTGGGTCCTGATGGAGAGGCTTGGTCAAGGTGGAGCCAGCATTCAAGACAATGTGGAGATTATTGTATTATGTTTTGAATGATACTAATAATGTAATTAGTATAAAGGGTATTTTGGTCTTTGTACCCTCTTGGAATACCTAAGCACTATATAAGCTTGGTTAGGGTTTTCCAAAGAGAATGAGTTGAGAGATTTGTAACCCTAGCCTCTACGAAAGAAACTCTCTCCCTCTCCATCCGTGGACTAGTCCCGTGTTGGGGTGAATCACGTAAATCTGTGTTCATTGTTGTGTGTGCTTGACGATCTTCTTCTCCCCTTTTCTTTTCTCATCGATCACTCATTCGTTCGATTTCCGCTGTGCTTCTTTAATTATCATGCATAACAATCATCATATGGAAAATCATGTTTATCAATTATCTCATGAAGTTTTGAAGAACAACTTGAAGAATGATTTCTACATGTTTTTGTTAATTAAGGTAAAAGAGAGGATTAGGGTTTCCCATTAAGACAAGGAGAATATAAATACAAGACATATATGGGTCCATCTAACTATAAGATTCAAATACCCATTTACACTAAGGCCTTTAATAAAAATGTCTATAAGTTGTTGAGAGGATGGAATTTAAGGAGTGCTAATGACTTCTCATTTGACAAGCTCACGAACATAGTGATTATCTACCTCAATATGCTTTGATTAGCGGTCAAAGCAGAAAAAAAAGGTACTCAAACCTTTTGCATTTAGCTGATCTTTTATCTGTTCTTCTCTAGTTTATTTATCCAGAGGTTTTGCAATTCTTGTGTATCCGAACATCATCATACTTTATATTGCAAAATTTGCAAATTTTATAAGTGCATCCATTCTATGCTTCTAGTAAGTTTAGTTGGATTCATCAAATAGAGAGTAGCTTATGCACACACTGATCCTCAATGGAATATGATACAGAAGCCATTAATCTTTAGAGTTTTAAATCTTAAATGAAATAAATAAGACTTTGATACCAATTGTTAAGATCACAACTTCACTAGAGCAAGTGAATAGTGAATCAATCAAATAAAAATACTCCAAATTCGGAAATCATTAAAACACAATGAAGGAACAAGTTGACAAAATAATAAAAGATCAAACACAAAGGAAGACACAGGAATTTTTACAGTGGTTCACCTAAACCATGGACTAATCCGCTCTTCAAGGCTCTAACCTTGATATTTCCACTATTTCTCGGTGTTTTTCAGGTTCATACCCCAATCTTTACACAAGTATCAACCTCTTATGCTTTTACAAACTCAGCAATAACCTATTGACAAGGTAACGATTTTGTCCCCTTGCAAAGTATCGACCTTGCAAGTCTCATTGCACCTTGGTGGGATAGGTTTTTCAATTCAACTTTGAAAACAAATACAATTGCAGCACAAAACTAGTAAAATCTTACAAAGATGGTCAAAGTGACACAAAACAAGTAAAATCACACAAATTTCTCTCGTAAAAATGACAGAAAGCAAATACACAATGAGCATATAATAATTTCCTGTCTTCTTCCATTGATTATTGTTTAAATGCTTTTTCTTTTCAACAACTTTGAAAAGTATTTCCCAACCAAGCATCTCAATTGAACCACGATCTTTCTCAATTTTTGCAACTTTGTTTGAATTATTTCTCCATTCGAAAGTTGATTAATTTTTTAGAATCAATTTCACTAAATCTTGCAAACATAGATTATTGATATGCAAATTTTGAATTATTTCCATATATGTCAGACATAAATATTGGTTAACTGGTTGGTAAAGCCGGTTTACCTAATGTTTAGGTTTGGGTTACCCTATCAAACCTTTGTTTTACCTGAAGATGTGTTCAATTCAATCTTCCTGTAATCAATTGATGTCATCAGAGAAGTCACAGATAGAATGTGTCTACTTGTTCAAGACTTGTCGGGTTTACAGACACAGTTCATGGTATACTTGATGATTTCCCCTGTGTTCTTGATTCCTGTTGACATCAAAATATATATAGTAAAGAAGTACTTAACAGGATAAACTCCAAACAGGTTTCCCATTAAGACTTACTGATAAACCCATATCAATGAAATTAAACATATATCAAAGTTATAAGTTACATTAGAATTTAATAATGAAATCAAGAGTATTTCCATTAAAATAAATAAACTGATATATAATTATATTTTTCAGTTTTGCCAATATCTTTACCGGCTTACCTGAACAATCAATAGTTATTAGGATTGGTTTACCCAGACATAGTCTTGGTTAACCCGATATAGCGATAATATTAAGATCAGTTTACCCAGACATAGTCTCAGCTAACCCAATATAGATGATAATGCGTCAACCAGATAGTCAATATAAACTCAGGTTTCTAGCAACAATATCGGTTTACCCATTATCATAAAAACAGAATAACTTAAAATATATACTCAATGACTTTACTGAAAATTATACTTTAAATTGCATTATCAAAATCAGCAAAGGTCCTAACACCTATGGCTATTCTGCACAACCATACCATCCAAGTCTACCAGCATCAATGCCACCCTCACTTCAGATGTCACCTCTTCAGCCACCAAATCATGGTGAAGAGCCATCGAAACTGTAACTAGCCACATACACACTCTTTTCCTTTCTTGGTGCATTTTTGATATAGGCAAGCACACAAAATGCACCTTTCTTGGTGCATTTTTTATATAGACATGTTTCCCAGGCACATACACGTTCTTTCCCTTTGTTTTTGTTTTTGTGTAAACTAGTCATGTGCTCCTCACCCTACTCTTTCCACTTTTACTGTTTACCAACTACAAGCCTTCTTTTTGGTAAAATCCCCAATCTATTTATAGGGTGGGAGCCTAGAAATTAAGAAGAGATGAGGGGGACTAGGTCAAAACCTCATTACAAAGATAGAAAGGAATCCAGACCCAAAAGGAAAGAAGAAAAAAATGCAGGCCATTACCGCCTACAGCTAGAGATACCTCAAGCATCCAAAGTAGCTTGACTTTTAACCTTAAGCATAAGATCCTTCTATCTATTAAAGGAGATTGAAGCTAGATTTTGTAGAGCCATCCTTGCTCAAAGTTCTTCCACTCAATTTGCTTCCCAATAAATGTGATGAAAAGAAGAGACATGCTTAAGTATGTTTATCATGTCCGTCCAAAACCAAACCATCAACCTATTAGGGCACTTGTCGTATTGCACCACCTTGAAACATATCAAGGACTAGGGAGAGTATGTCTTTGGAAATAATAGAAAATTTGACTTATTATTTCTCACTATTTTCCATCTTTTCTTGTACTTTCCAAGTATATATTTAATAATCTACATTGGCATAAGCTATCATACACTGCACAAGCTTCAGCTAAAAGACAGGAAGCCTACCGATAGAAGAATCTATAAGCCACAATAAAGTGACTAGTGTTAGAATACAAGATACCTCCATCAACACATCCGTCAGTTGCAAAGGCACCTTTAAAGTTAAGCTTTTACATTCCCCATTTCTAGGTGAATCCATCTAATCCATTTGGGCATCTTTTCTTGCCAAAGGGTACCCTTAACCTTACAATTAGCAAAAGCATTATGGAAGGTAGAAAAGTTAGCTTGAACTCAAGTAGCCTCCGATTGAAAGGAGCCATCATGATTGTCAAACATCACTTGACATCTCTCTTTCCACAACTCCCATTGTAAAGATGTTATAGAGACTTTATGAAAAAATTAGTTGAAGTTTTTGAGCTATAGATTGAAGAATCTGCATCACAACCCTTTTCCATTCAACCTAGTTCTCAAGTTGCTTATTGAAAAGCCTGTTGAACAGCATCCAGCCCAACCTGGCCCATTCCCCCTCTACAAGTAAATGATGGGAGAAGTCCTGATTTTTGTGTACTTTACAATAGGTACAACAAGAAGTAAGCTGGAATCCTATTTTCTATGCATCAATTTTCGTAGGTAATCCATCTTGTAGCATCCTTCATAAGAAAAAAAGGTTTTCGTTGGGATGTATGTACTCCATATCCCACTAAAGTAGCCATTTTGGGCACCTCTGGATTGAATGATTTCCTTAGTAGATTTGATGGAAAAGTCAACTCCATGACCCTAGATCCAATGAAAGGAGTCCTCTTCATGGCTGATGTACCCCAAGCTGTTACAAATATCTTGCTTAATATCTTTTGGTAGGTGGAGATCATCAAGGACTTGCTAGTTTCTAGCAACATCTACAACTAGGAGTCTCTTGGCTCACTCTGGACAAGTAACAACATCACTTAGTCTTCTAGATCCGAATCACCAATGTTTCCAAAAGTTAATGTTACCTTGCCCTCCACACCAATGACAATAGACTTGGTCCGAAGCAAGACAACAATTTTGTTCTAGGAGAGCGTCTATAGAAACTCATATTGTTCTGATCAACATCCAAATTCTATCCTAGCAATGCAAAGAATTGGTTTTTCTCAAACATGATTTGCCAAGCTATCTTCATCCTTAAAGCAAGCATGAGCTCCTTATGGTCTCTAACACTAAGGCCCCCTTCATGAGTAGGTTTTGTAATCTTACTCTAACAGTAAGGCCCCCAATGACATCACCTTTTTGTGTAGCCACTCTAAAGAAAATTAGGAAATAATCTTTGAAGATCATCTAAGGTACTAATTGGAATATATCAAAAATGCTTAGCTCATGAATTGGCAAGCTGACGAGGACATGTTTTAGGAGTGTGAATCATCCACTTATGGAGAGAAATCCTTCTCTTCCAACTTGCAAGCTTTTCTGGACCTTTTGAAGGAGGCCTTCAAAATAAGTCGTCGTTTTGGATTGGCCTTTGAATATTGGCATCCCAAGTAAGTGAATGGTAGATAACCTCTTTAGAAGCCAGTAGTCTGTGCAATCATTTGCACTCTGCTAGGATGTATCTTGTCAGAAACTAGGAAGGAACTCTTTTGAGCATTAACCTTTTTCACCAAGAAGATCTAGTAATTGTTTAGGAGATTCGTAAATCTCTCCAAGCTTTGCTTCCAGCTGTTCATAAAGAAAATTGCATCATCAGTGTAAAACAAATGGCAGGTGCCAGCAGAAGAATTTCCCATATAGTATGGTTGGATTTGTTCTTCCTCCATCAATTTCAGCAACACCCTAGAAATGATTTCTTCAGCTAATATAAATAATGTTAGGGCCCCGACATTATTTTTTCTGCCTATCTAGTTGCAACTTGTTGCCTTTACTTTGTTTATATTGGTTTCCTTGTAATTTTCCCTGTGGAGTTTTGGTCTAGCCCCCTCCATTTGTCGTGTATTTGTGCTTTTTTGCAGGTTCCTACTCACCTGATGAATAAATGAAGGGTATGGGTTTTTTTTATTTTAAAAAAGATAATGTTAGGGATAGAGGATCACCTTATCAGAGACCTCTAGTGCATTGTGAAGAAGCTAGAAGAATAGCCCTTAATAAATATGGCACCTCTTCAATACAATGACTTAGTAGCCTTTAAACTTGGACTTGGATGAAGACTCAAAAATTAGAAAACAAGTTTGGGTCTAAGGTTGAATTAATCATCTAGAAATGTATCAATTATTACCATATGATTAATGTAATTGTAAATAGTTGAAATAATGGTTTGGATTAATCACTAATGACAAATGTACATGGAATATATATAAGAAGTAAATGGGTAAACGGATCCACAAGACATTTGGTTCATTTATCTAACACTTCCCCTCAAGCTGGAAGGTACATGCCAAACATTCTCAGCTTGTTACAAAAATCAATTAAATAGTCCAACACTAAGACTCTTAGTAAAGATATCTGCTATTTGGTTAGACGATTGAGTGTACAAAGTGTATATAAGTCCTAACTCAACTAGTTCACAAACGTAATGACAATTAATTTTTATATGCTTGGTTCTTTTATGGAATGTATCATTACTGCCAATATAAATCACCGTCTGATTGTCACAGTGCATCACCATAGGGGTTGCCACCTGAACTCCTAATTTAGTAAGGAGTGACTGAAGCCACATCAATTCACTAATAACTTGTGACATGACTCTATACTCTGCTTCTACACTAGACTTTGACGTCATACTTTGTTTATTACTTCTCTATGTCACCCAAATTTCCCCTAACATAGATACAATACCCAAAAGTAGACCTCCTACCACCTTAGTTACCTCCATAACTAGAATCAATATACGCCATGATATTAAGGTGACCATTGTTGGAGTACATCAAACCTTTGCTTGGGTTGTCTTTCAAGTTAGCACACACAAGGCACCATGCCAATGGACAACCTTTGGTTCTTACATAAACTTGCTCAAGAGTCCTACAACATATGAGATATTTGGCCTAGTAATGGTTAGGTAAATGAGTTTACCCACCAGTCTCTTGTATTGACTTGCATCACTATGACACATTGAGGTAGAATCCCAAAATGGTGGTTTGGCCATAACTAGAGTCTATTCTGGTTTGCATCCAAGGAGTCCTTTTTCTTTTAATAAATCAAGAATATATTTTCTTTGTAAAAGAACCAAGTTTTGCTTTGTGTAAGTAAACTTAATCCTTAAGAAGTACTTGAGTTTGCCCATGTCTTTGATGTTAAAGTGTCGTAAGAGTGCTTCTTTGGTTGATTGGATACCTTTTGTATTATCACTAGTCAACAAGATATCATCTACATAGATTACCAAAATCATGTAGCCAAAGAGGTGCCTCCTAATGAAGATGGAGTTATTAACTGTGCACTTCTTGAACCCATTTGCAACCATAATAGAACTAAGTTTAGCATACCACGCATGTGAACTTTGTTAGAGGCCATAGAGTTTTTCTCTAAATGACACACTTGATTCTCCCACAAAGCAACATACTTAGGAGGTTGTTCTATGAAAACTTCTTCCTTCAAATCACCATAGAGAAAGACATTGTGAACATTCAACTAGCAAAGAGACCAATGCCTAGTAACAACTAATGAGAGGAGAACCCAAATAGAGTTCAATTGAGTCATGGGAGAGAAAGTCTCAACATAGTTTATACTATGAGTCTGAGTAAAGCCATGAGCAACTAAGTGAGCTTTGTATCGATTGATACTCTCATTACGCTTGTACTTAATTGTGAATACCTATCGGCAACCAACAAGGGTATCAGGTAGGCGACCAACCATTGTCCACATGCCTCGACTAAGTAGTGCCTGCATCTTAACATCCATTGCATACTTCCATTATAGAAGGGTAAGTACCTCATAATGATCCTTAGTAATTGATTCAAAGGAAAGGGTGAGGAAAAATTGCTTATAAGATGGAGAAAGGGCAACAAAAGAAAGAGAGTGAGAAAGAGGATGTTGGGTGGAAGTGCGTGTACTTTTACAGAGAGCAATGGGTAGATCAAGAGAGGTAGGATCTGTAGTGGGGCAAGTAGTGGTTGAGGTAGAGTCGGTAAGTGTTGCATGAGGATAGCGTCGCTGACAGACCCATAAAGGATGTGGAGAAGGTGTCATTGTTGAAGGTGACCGTACTACCAACGGTAAGACACAAGGAACAAGAGAAGAAACCCTTGGACAAAGTGTTATAGCATCAGAATAGGGAGGTCGAGCTAAGGAACCTGAAAAGAAAGGAGTATCCTCAAGAAACACAACGTCAGGAGAGACAAGTTACTGATGAGAAGCAGGGTGGTAACATTGATATCCTTTCTAGGTCCAAGGATAGCCTAGAAAAACACAACAAAGAGAACGAGACGACAACTTATTAAGACTAACAGTCAAGTCCTTGACAAAAGCTGAAGAGGAACAATACCCTAACTCTTGTCGAGGAGACAACCACTAAATAGGAACAATAACCCTTAAAGGAGAGGCTGACATGCGGTTAATAAGGAAAGTAGCAGTCATAACCGCATCAGACCAAAAAGACTTAGGCACATGCATCTTAACTAATAAGGTGCAAGCGACATTAAGAATGTCACAATGTTTATACTCAACGACCCCATTTTATTGTGATGTATGGGCACAAGTGGTTTGATGAATAATGTCACACTTAAATACAAAGAAGTAATAGTAAACTGAACAAATTCAACGGTATTATCCGTGCAAAATAATTTAGGAGTAGAAGCAAATTAAGTTTGAATTTCAATGAAATAATGACGAATTACATTAAAAACATGTTGATGATCTTTTAACAAGTACACCCAAAAGACATGAGAAAAATCGTCAATAAAGACAATATAGTAACGAAAACCACCAACAAACGCAACATAGATAGGGTCCCATATGTCACAATAGATTAAATCAAAAGTATGAGACAGACGACAATTGACAATTAAGGTAAGTGACACAAAACTGCTTACCTAGAATATAAGATTGACAAATAAAAGGTTGAATAGACATAGACATAAAGGTCTTACGAAGTTTGTTCAAGGAAGGGTGGTTGAGGCGATGATGTTAAAGTAAGTAAGAATCACTAGATGCAACAAACAAAACAAGTCCCAGAGTAACACCATCCTGTACAAGAATGTAGACACCTCAACCCTGCTCAAGGCCCAATCCAATTTGTTTGCTCGCCTGTAAATCATGAAAGATACAATGAAATGGGTAAAAGATAACATAGCAATATAACAGTTTAGTTATCGCACTAATGGATAATAGGTTAATAGAAAAATTAGGAATATATAAAACTTTTTCAAGAAAAATGTTTGAGGTAATAGGAGTGTTCCTTTCGCTGAAAATAGAGCAACTATGTTTGTTTACAAGGGAAATAGATTGGATATTAGCATAATAAGTAAGATGATCAAAAAGGGAGTGATTACTCGAAATATGGTGTGAAGCACCTGAATCAATAATTCAAGTAACATTAGAAGAGGATGTATGTGTAGTAGACATACTGGTAGAGAGAACATGAACAACAGAGACCTCACTATTTTGTTGAGCATGTAGGATCATCAACTCGTCAAAATCAGCATGAGTCACTTGCACCATGGGTGTGGGACCTGTAACAGATAAGGACTCATGAGGAACTTTAGACAGTGGGGTGATTGAAATAGTTGGAGACACTAAATGGGTTGAAGGAGTTGCAGGTGGATGGCCAAACTTGTCCCAGCACCAATTTGAAGTGTGATTCTTGTGTTCACAGTGAACGCAAGGTGGGTGCAAGCGGGAATCGTGGCCACTGATCTCACTTGACTGATATTTTGCGAAGAAGGAGGGGGCCAAGAGTCTCGAGAGATGCTCTGTGTGGCAAGGGAAGAAGAGTCGATGGAGGTAGGGGAGGGCGACATTGCAGGAGAGGCAAACGACACACCCATCAGCTGAGGATTTGGTCAACGGAATACAGTCAACGGTGAGGATTTGGCTGCGAATTTGAGAGGAAAGATCAGGAGGTAGTTTGGCAAGGAAGATGGCAATGTTGAGCTCTTCTCGATACCTCTGTTGAGACATGAGATCCAGAAGAGAACGAAATTGGTTGTAGTAGGTTGGTACAGTCGTCTTCCTTTGATGATGGGAGAAAAGATGCTCATAGGTCTCACAGACCTGAGCGATGCTGTTGTCAGCATCGTAGGGGTCATACATAGTGTCTTACACACACGACATAGGGTAAAGATGTGCAATGTTGTGGGCAATGGGTTCTTTAGCATTGTTGATAATTCATGAAATTATGGAAAAATTGGTGGCTTGTTAGGATGCATAATTGGCAACGTTGGAGTCCGAAGGATCTTCAAAGAGATGATGTTTGTGCATTTGAGAGATGATGAACGTCTTGAATGCAATGGCCCAATGATGATAATTGGTGTCATTCAACTTTACGTCAGTGATAGTAAGTTTTCCAACCCATGAGGATTGTTGATCCATGGGAAGGGAAGGGAAAAAAATGGACCAATAGTGTAGACAACGGGTAGAGATTGTACTCAGGTGCCTTTGACAACCTACTCGTCATCGGACGGTGACGAGAAAAGAGAGAGGATTGGAAGGGCTTGATGGATGGGAAGAAAATTGCTGTCGCTGTCGGAGAAGGGAGAGGAAAGGGATTAGGTTTTCAACTTGTGCTCTTGATACCAAGTTGAAATAATGGATTGGATAATCACTAATGACAAATGTACATGGAATATTCTTTCACTAGTTAAATAAAGTTCATGACATTAATATATTACTTAGTACCAAAAAAATCAACATTATTTCCTTATTCTAGCATAATCGTTAAATAGTTTTCAAATCTCAATCTATGATCTGGGTCAGATGCAGGTCATAGAAGTCCCAAACCCAGACCAATGAAGAGTGTAAGTCTAGCAGGTTTTGTTTTACAGGTCTTGAGTCTGATTTTTGAGAAGGTTTGGTCAATACCTGTAATCTGGTGTTTGGAACCCATCCATTATCAGCCTTAACCATGGTGACAGTTAGAGGTGGCTATTGCTAGGGCTTTGACAATGGTAGGACGGCTTTTAGCTTCTAATGGTGGTGGAATAGGGGATTGATGGTGGTGGTAGCTAGGTTTTGGGCTGCTAATGATGTGAAGATAGCTGGGGCTTGGGTGTCTATCATCACCGCCACTGCAATTTGGTGATGGCAGCTATGATTTTTCTCTTAAATACCTGTGCATTAATATCATGTGAAGACAAGAATAAGTGGAAGATTTTTTGATTCATTATTAATTAGAGCTCTATATATAGAGCTTTATGTAAAAGGACTTGTACTGATGGACAACGTGAAATTAAGCCCACAAGTAACCCTAACTTATTCATCTACTCTAACACTGAATTTCCCTTTTTCCCTTTCATCTCATATCTGTCTTTTATCATATTAGGTAACAAGAGAATCATTTACTGTTGATGGATTCTTCAAGACAGGAGATACTGTTAAAGTGGATGAGGATGGATATTACATAATTTTGGGACGTAAGAAAATTTGTTTGATCTATCAAAAAGAACATGTTACTTCCTTTGCTTTTGATAGTTATATTGATAATGATATATTTTATTTTTTACCAGCAACTTACATCAGTTATATTGTTATTGTGTTAAAACATTTTTCCACTTGAACACAATTTGATTTTTTTTCATAGAGTAAACAATATGAAATCTGTATTTCAAGTGATTTCCTTCTTTTTAATATGAAAATATAAATATTGACATTCCTTTCCTTTAATGAACTCTAGTTTTTGTCGCTAAATATCTGCAGGTACTAATGCTGATATTATGAAAGTAGGTGGATACAAGCTTTCTGCTTTAGAGATAGAGTCTGTGCTTCTAGAGGCAAGCAGTAAATCTTGTATTCTTGAGTTTGAGTGTCAGAATCTGTTTGGATTATATTTTTGTACAGTTCTTTGAAATCTTTGATAGTTCTTATGGTTGAATTTTGAGGATGGTATAATATTTAAAATGAAAAATCATCATATAAGATGGAATTCTAGTCTTGTGTGGTCATATATCGTTTGTAAATATCTATCACTTTGTCGAAAAGGATCTTGAATAATCATAATCAGAACAGCTTGATTGATGTTAAAGGGTATAATCATGATCAGTTTGATGGGCCAATAGTACTACAACGCAACTATTGTCTGATATACTTTTTGGTTTTATATTATCAGCATCCTGATATTTTGGAGTGTGCTGTTCTGGGTTTGCCTGACAAGGATTTTGGTGAAGTGGTGTGTGCAATTATTGTGCTCCAGCCAGATCCAAAAGATGGTGCTTTGCAAGAGTTAAAGCCTGTACCTACCTTGAAAGAACTACAGTTATGGTCGAAGGAGAGGCTTGCTCCGTACAAGGTTCCCATTCTAATAACTATAGAAAAGTTTTTTTTTCCAAATTTTTCATTATTTTCTGCATGTAAAATTTTTTTATATCCATGTTTTGTCACTTGAACAATCATTTGTAAAGACAAATGGATATTGTAGAAATGACTTTCTGGAAAGTTGATCGTCAAGGCTTTTTCTTAGGATTAACTTCTAGCTTAAGTTTTTTCCAAAAAAATTCTAGTTTAATTTTGTTAGTACATTTATTTCAAACAATAATTTATGCGCTTCTTTGCATGGTTGCATTTGCTTAAGCTCGAATTTCTTTATCAAGGACCCAAACCAAGTTACTCCCAAGATGAAGGGAAACGATTTAAGTGTAGAGAGCAAACTCGTGAAATTTAGTAATAAATTGCGTCACCTAGATGGTCATGCATGTATTTTATTTTAGATCATTTTCAATTAAAAACATCTAGATATGTATGTCATCTTCTGATGCATGTATTTTCCTATGAAATGTTGTCCTTAGATTCCAACGAAGCTGATTGTGTGGCATACACTTCCAAGAAATGCAATGGGAAAGGTGGGAACTTTACTTTGAAAGAACAGAGTCTCTTTGCTACAATTTACATTAATATACTATTTTTCCCTGCTCTCAGGTGAACAAAGTCGAGCTAAAGAAGCTGCTAGCCAAATCTCCATGAAGTGGTAGGGTGGCAGACTCGGCCTATTTGGTTTCACTTCTGCACTTAACGTTTTGGAATCTTTAAGAAATAAAGCTAAGAATATAATCTTGAAATTTTTCGTGGTTGTCAAATTCCTTCTTCTGTGTACGGATTTTATGAAATCATTTTCCTCATCTCCTACTGCACTTCAATGTATCGAAGATGTGTTCCTAAAATGAAGCATTTCAATGTTTAGAGGATTTTGAAGTTAGACTTGTAAGCATCTGGCACTAAGCATTGCCAAGTTGCAAAAACATTTTCATCCTTGGTAGGTGAATCTAAATTTCAGGTGTGTTTTATTTCTAAGTTTGATTGTCAATCATTTCTAATTTTGGTAGTCAAATGGACAGTGATCAAGGTTTTTTTACTGTTACAAATGGGATGACCTCAGCTTTCACAGGAAAAATCCGGCAACAGGAACAATCTTATCATTTGGTGTCTCGATTTGACCGAGTTCTCTCTACACGGTTTGATTGGAGGTTTTCTCAGTCAAACTGGTGTTACTCTTGTTTTAATTGTGGCTATTTCAGTATTTGTAAGTCTTCACAGGAAAAACCGGGCAATAGGAGCGGTCTGAGTTCTCTCTACGGTTTGACTGGAGGTTTTCTCGGTTAAATCGGTGTTACTCTTGTTTTGTTTTGCAGTTTATTTTTGGCTTTTCAAGGTCTTGGTCTAGTTCTCTCTGTAATTCCTCTTTTTTTGCGGGCTGCCCTATCCGATAAATAAGATTTATCTAAAAATCTTATTGATTTAGAGGTGTTTTTCTAAAACAAAAATCTGATGTGTTTAATGTTAGATCAATTGATTTCACTTAGAAGATAGATAAATAGGAATCTTAAAATTAACTTGTTGAAAATATTGATTATATGCAATGTAATCGAATAAATATGATGCAGAAGCAAAATAAAAGTGAAGCTTTTCGTTTGTGTTTATTGGAAATTTGAGAAAAGAAATTTGGAAAATAGAAATAAAAAAGGAAATAGAAAATTAGAAAAATTCTTGAAGTTGTTTGTGCATTTTACAGTAATTTTAGAAAATTTATAAATATTTTTTAATATTTTGTTACTATTAACTCTTTTTTCTTCTTTTTTATCACATTTTTCTAACGTAAATCGTTAGCACAAAAGGAAGATCAGAAAATGAGGGAACATGAAACAAAAAAGAGGTTGAGAGAAGGGGAGTAGTATTGGGAGAAAGAGAAAATGCAAAAGAAATTAAGAGAAGAAGAGAAGTGGTATCAAGAGAAAGTACACAAGGAAAATCGAGAGAAGACAGAAAAGGAGATTGAGAGAAGTGGGAAACCTTTGTTTCTGCTTCTATAATTCTACTTTATGGAACTATCACAAAAATTCAGCCATTCAAGATATCTCATGGACAAAGAAAACATGTGGGTGCAAGTAAATATTCAATGCACTAGTGTAGTATGGGAGCAAATAACTGAATGCAAGATAGGAAGTGAATAAAATGAATGTACAGTAGGAAAAACAGCTCAAGAGATAGCAATCAAGGACAACACTGCCTGGCACGCACTTCCACAATACCATGCAATTTGGCAAGAAGAACTTCTCAAGTTACCAGAAACAAAGCATCCATCGCAATACAATGCAGACGAAGTTGTCCAGGCATAAAGATTTTGCATGATTATTGTCAAGATTGATTACAACTACTAGAAATGGGTGAATAGTGATTTTTCGAATTTAAAAGAATTTTTGTACAAATTTAATCGAAATATGAAATAAACAAAACATAACTAATTGAATTGATATGGAAACAAAACTAAATAACTTGCAATGAAACTAAATACGAATTTCACAATAAGAATACATCAGAAATAAAATACACAGAGATTTTTAAGTAGTTCATCAATTGATTACATCCACCCTTAAGTTTATGAAACTTAAACTTAATCTAATCACTACTAAAACTATTACAAATTAAGTGTTTATGATCGAATATCTAACTAATTACAAAGGATTTGTGGTTGCATTCCCCAACCAATCAACGATTTAAGTTAAATCCTTCAACCAATCAAAGATTTAAGGTTTAATCTTCTAACTAATACTACACTGAAAGTTTATAGTTAAACTCTCCAACCAACACTCCAACACGAAGCAACTCACGTGTGTTTTGATGAAACACACATCCAAATTAATAAGAAAAATAGAATCTCAATCTCTTACAACCAATCAAAATGAGTTCACCTTAAAGGAAACGTTGAAACAAACTTTAAACTTTGGCACTTTCAAGATCTCCTTTCTCCAAATCATTATTGGCTTTCAAAACGAGTTCGTATGTGAGAGCAAAAGCCATGGAAAGTGAGTGCACAAGTTGTGTGAAGGACATGTGTAAATGTTATGTGAAATAATGAAATGATCTCCTATTTATAGATACAAACTTAAGCTATTGGTCAATTCAAATTCATTATAACATTTTTCAAATCGATATAACGACTTTTCTATGTGTTAAATTATAGATTTTGAATAATTTAGAATCTAATCTTAAATAGCTAAATATTTCAAAAACTTTCCTAAAAATCGTTATACTAATTTTTTCTAAGTATCCAAAATTACGAATTTTTCTAGATTATTTCTTTAAGTAAATATTTTTCAAAAACTTGCCTAAGTATCATTTTGAATTCAAAATTTGTTATAACAATTTTCCTAAATTCCTTAATTTATGGGTTTTTTTTTCTAACAGAGTTATCTTTCATTTTGAAAATTAATTCAGAATAACGAATTATATTTCGATGTTTTCTGGAGTCAATTCGGAATAGCGTTTTGCTGAAAATGGTTATCTGAAATTGACATGAGAGGAATTTCTAAGATGGATTTCCTTATCTGGCTATTATAGGGACATTCAGAATATCAAACAAATATCCAAATTATATTCTGCTTTTTACTGTCTAAGGTGTATTAGGTGTAGTTTTCTAAGTTGTTTGATTACTTTAGTAGATAGATTTTCTTGTGATTTAGGTGGAAAATCTAGTGGTTTCTGACAAAGTGTTCGATGCCTTTGCATAGATGTTCCTGAGAAATGCTTGAATGAACTAGTTGACTTTCATTGAACAGATTTTCCTATTGTCTTTGGTGGAACTTCTGTTGGTTCTTAGCTTGCATTTTCAATTGCTTTTGCGTCAACGGCTTTTCTTGTGGTTGGGAATGGAACTTCCGTTGGGCCTTGACCTTTTCATTTTCTATTGCTTTTGCATTAATAGATTTTCTTTTGTTTTAGACGAAAATTCCGGTGGTACTTCTCCTGTACCAACAGGATTTCCCAATGGTTTGGAGCGGAACTTCCATTGGGACTTGCAACTTCTTGACGTCCGTCCTTCATGACTTCTTCAATGCTTCACACAACTCATTTACACAACACTAAATGTTTGGACATCATTAAAATACACTCAAGGAGAGATTTTATACTTAATCTTCTCCTTTTTGATGATGTCAAAACTACTTCAACATACAATACAAATCACACAGCTCATAAAAAAAAGACATTTCACTGTTGAACTCTTCCCCTTTTTGACATAAGCAAAAATGTGGAATCAAAACTTCCCCTGAAGAGATGCTTGATATACGCAAGTAACACTTAAGTCATACATGCAACAAAAAGAGAGGATCATCAACAACTCCCCCTAGATTGATGCACTTCCTCATTCTAAAAATAAGTAAAAATTTGTAAAATACGTGATTTTGCTAGAAGTGGACTCCTGCATAGACTTTGAGCATACATTAAAGGATCAAATGAATAGCAAGTAGATAATCATACAAGCAGGTCAACCATATTGTTTAGTGTTATAACATTTAAAAAATTTCAACCATGAAATTCAAGTGATCTCAATGAAGCATCCTTCTTCATTATGGTGACTTATGTTTCTTCTTCCATCATTTAATTTTGCATTTCAACTAAGATCTATGCAAACTTGTTGTTTCTCAAGGCTTGCTTAATTTTTATCCTTATTGAAATGATCCTTCGTGCATGTACCTTTTCCCTTATTTGACCTGTGGGTCCGAGTTTCCTTCCCCTTCCCCTTCCGAATGTGTAGTATCTTCTTAGGCACTTTTCCAAAATATTTTCAATAGTGCACACACGTTTTCAAATTCGAACTGAAATCATTTGAAAATAACTCGAAATTACTGATTCTTTCAAGGAAACACCTAGATTTGAGCTTATTTAATGCAAATCACATGTTTCTTCCAAAAAAATCAAATCTTGGCCGCCCTATTTCAAAAATGTCCAAAAATATGATGTAAAAGGTTGAAAATCTACCGAAAAATAAGATGATATGTTCAAATCTTATCTTAATGATTCATTTTCGTAAAAAATAGTGTCTTATAAACAACCTTTGGATGTGGATCCACTTTGGATGCAAAGGTCCGTAGCAAATCATATTTGTATATAAGGGTGACCATAAAATGAGCTCCATAACAAATTCGTTATAACAAAAAATCATTTCATTACAATGAAAAATCACGTCCTAGATTTCTTTATTTGAGAAAAACTTAAAAATATTACAAGTAACTTAGAAAATCTCAAAAATTAACTAATATAAACATCAAATATTAATATCATCCATGAATAATTTTCAACTTTAGGATAAATGTTGAAAATAGTGAAAAATGGATTTCAAATATCGGTAATCCGATTTTGTTCTAGAGTTGAGAAATTTCAAATCCATTAGAAAATGGAAATTCAATTACTTAAAATCAGTGTTTCCAAATTTTCCAACACATTAAACGATATTGTTACACCTTAATGCTAATATTCTCATCTAAATCTAAGTTCACAATTTGAACTTTAGGAAATTCTAATTTTTGTTCAAGATATAATATTCAACATTATGAACAAGGTCCAATTCTTTAGGAATTTCTTTTTCTGCTCATATTTGGATATCTGAAACCATTTCGAATAACTGATTTTAAAAAGAAATATTTTATAAAGGATGTATTTTAATGACCCACTTACAAATTTTATAAAGGATATTTAGAGAAAATTTTAGTAATTTGAAGAGAAAATTTTGATAATATATAAATTTTTTTGATAATTTAAAAGAAATTTTAATTATTCAAAGAAAAAAAAGGTTAGATATCACTCAAGTCATTTCCCTTAAAAAAGAAAAAAGATTACACAGTAAAAAAAAACGTCCACACATGCTAATTCTACCCCTTACGGCAGAGATCGCCTCGTCGTCACCCGACATCTCGAAAACATTGCCCTGTAGAGCCTAATGTGCTCTGCTTCTCCCTTCTCTGGGGCTTCCAAGCGCCGCCGCCGCTCCTCCGGTGGCCGCACAATGCCATTGTCTACCACCGCCGTTGCCTCATTCGTATCCTCAAGAGCATCTTCCTCTCATATTCTCCCGAGGCCAGCAAGTACCACCTCCCTCTCCCTCCACCTCCGGACAATCACAACCGCCGCCGTTGCCGCCACCAACACAACCCCGCCGTTTCCTCCCTCTGCAGGTGCTTCGAACGAACCGTCCTCCTATTTTTCGTGCGACAAGTCGCAAACGGGCGTTGGCGACGCATTGGAGCTGTTCAGGAAACTGGTGGTGTGCACCAATCCGGCACCTTCCCTCGCCAAATTGAACAAGCTTCTGGCGAAGGTCGCAAGATCGAAACGTTACTCTTCCGTCGTGTCTTTGTACCGATATATGATGTTGGTCGGCCGCGTCTCACCTGATGCCTACACCTACGGCATTTTGATCAGCTGCCTCTGCTCTTTGTCTAGGCTGGGCCTGGCGTTTGGTGCCTTTGGGAACATGCTCAAGAGGGGCTGCCCTCCCGATACCGTGATTTGCACTGCGATGATTGATGGGTTGTGCGGGGAGATGAAGATCAATAGTGCACTGGAGTTGTTCGAGAGAATGCCTGGCATGGGTTGCCGGCCCAATGTTGTGACGTACACATCTATTATAAAAGGGTTTTGCGGAAGTGGAAGGACCGATGTGGCTTTAGAATGGCTGAGGCACATGGAAAAGGCAGAGTGTTGTTGCATGCCAGATGTGGTTGCATATACGACGGTCATCGATGGCCTTTGTAAGCAGGGAGAATTGGAGGGTGCCTTAGAGTTGGTCGGGAAAATGGCTGCCAGAGGTCTCCAGCTTGATGGTTGCCTGTTAAGTTGTGTAATTCGGGGATATCTTGTCCTTGGATGTTGGAAGGAGGCTGTTTCAATGTTTGTAAAGATGGTTCACAAAGGTCCTCCATTGGATTCAATAACATTGAACACCTTGATGGTATCTCTTTGCAAACAGGGTAAGATTCTTTTAGCTCATAAACTGTTTAATCTGATGGTGAGAAAGGGTGGGAATCCAGATGTTATTGCTCATAGCATATTGATGCATGGCTATTGTCTGGCTGGTCAAATGGACAATGCTGTAATTGTTTTCAAATCAATGATAGTGAAAGGTCTTTCCCTTGATGTTTACTGTTGCAATATTTTGATTGATGGGTACTGTAAAAATCAACAACTAAACAAGGCTACGTGTCTTTTGAGGTGGATGCGTCGCAGTGGTCCACAACCTGATGTCGTGACTTACAACACTATTCTAAACAAACTTTGCAGAGTTGCCAGAATTGAAACCGTCAAAGTGTTTTTACATGAGATGGATAAGCAAGGGATAGCAGCAGATAGCACCACATACAATTCTCTGATTTGTGGGTTTTGCTACCTAGAGAAGTGGGATCAGGCTAGGAAACTTCTAAAAATGATGAATGCAAAAGGAATTATTCCTGATGTTGTGACATACAATATCTTCATTGATGCCTACTGCAAACAAATGCGCACAAGTGAAGCTCATGAGATGTTCAATTTGTTGGTTCAATCCAGCGTGAAGCCTAACACAGTCTCATACAATTCGCTGATGAATGGCTACTGCCTGCTGGGGCAGATGAAAGTGGCATTTGATATATTCGATAAAATGTGCTTTGAAGGTCATGAACCTAATGTTGTTTCCTATTCAACGTTGGTTAAAGGATTTTGTAGCTTGTTAAATATTGAAAATGCCATTAAGATTTATAAAAACATGAAATTTGAGGAACCTAATGTTGTAACGTATAACACATTATTATTTGGACTCTTCCAAGTGGGGCAAGTTGCTGAAGCTCGAAGGTTTTATAATAGAATGGACTGTCTTGGGTTATTGCCAAACTTGGCAACGTGCACCATCATGTTGAAGGGACTTTGTCAAGAACAATATCTCACTGAAGCCATCAGATTGTATCAAAGTATTGATGCAAGAAAATTTACACAAGGCATTGAAATTTTTAATGTTCTAATCCATGGAATGTTTAGAGCTAGAAAGATTATGGTAGCCAAGCAACTGTTTCAGTCAATTATGTCTAAAGGCTTGTCACCTAACATTGCCACATTTGACATAATGATTTATGGTCTTATCAAATTTAGATTATTCAATGACATCAATCATATACTTTTTCATATGAGAAAAAGTCATTGTTTACCAGATGGCAGATTTTTGAAGACCATTCACCATGCTTTTACAAGGTGGATCTAAAGCAAGTGTGAGAGATAAAGAGAGCTGTTAATGTGTAAAATCGTGATTTTTTAGCAATTTTGCCTCCTTAATGCGGTAGGCTAGCACATTGAGCCATATATGTTATTATTACTCTGATCTACAAAGGAGATCACTTAGATTGATTCTATGGCTGCTACGGTCCAACATATCTCTGCAAAAGGTAGAATTACTCTTTGGTATGTCAAGATTTTTTCTACAAAATATTTAGACTAAAATTCAATTATTTAGTTTTCTTATGTTTTTCTAAACCAAATATATTGCTGCTGCATATGGAAGAAAGAATCCATCCCTGGGAAATAAGACCCATTTATTTTGTTCGTCCTTGAAGGTGTTAGTAAAAGATAATATTTTTGTCTGTCCACCATTAGAGAAGATAATTACATCTACTACCTTCTTAGAAAATCGTTTTCATATTATTCTTGATATATTTTTTATATTTTTTAAATGCTAGGTGGGTGTAATTGCCCCATATTAGTTTTGTTTTTTCTTCTTAGCCTGTTTAGGTTATCAGTTATTTCTTACGTGTGTCTTTAGAATCCTAGAAATTGGATCATGATGTTATAATGTCCCTTTGGTCATATAGATCTCACAGTATGTTTGGAAAAGTATGGTAAAGCTAGAGCTGCATAACTCTTTATATACATTTATTCTTGCTAATGGTTATTTCTTAACAAGTCTGGGAGTTGTAGAAAATCAGTCATACACTGTTAGCCGTTGGTTCTGACTTTTAATTATTGTTGCCCTTGATTCTTGGTTTAATTTTCTGTGTACTAATTTCTAGTATGGGTCATATGGGTTTCTATAGTTTTGGCTTTCACATAGCTTATATGGAGCATTCCATGAAAGGTTTGTGCATTTTGTTTTTCTTTTTATTCCATGCTAAGGCTGATAACGTGTCATTTCCATCTCTATTTTATTATGTCATATCCATGTTTTTAGTGTGAAGAATATTTTTGAAACAACAATGCCTTTCTATAACATTGACATTTCAAATCATATGTTCCAGCATTCCTTTCTTCTAATTATGCTTGGTAGTTGAATCAGATTCTCCATCATCATGTGCATTTGCAGACATGGACTTGCAGAGGTTTTAGAGGATTGACATACATAGGCAATATGATTGGGTAGGTTCTGGAACTTGTGTTTTCACTCTTGATGGGTAGGTGGATGATTTCTAATCATAAGTTTCTTCTGTTGGGTGACTATGACGAAAGGCTAGTGGTGCTGGAGGCTATGGTGGGCCAAGTTATAATCAATCGTGGCGAGATGTTGATTATGTTAGAGGTCAGGATGAGCCAAGTCATGGGCCCAACAATTGCCTGCTTGTAGTGAAGGCCATAAGTGGTGGAGGTTGGGTTAAGGCCAAGTCACACCTGGAGTGGTGAGCTAAGTTATACTCAAATGACTGTGTGATGTTGTTGACTACTTATAAAGAGGTGTTAAGTTCTCACTATCAACTTGAACTTTTATTGTAGTGGTAGCATCCGATCTTAATAAGTGGTATTAGAGCCAGATGTCGTAGGTTTGAATCCCAGCAGGCGCATGCTAGAGGGGATTGTTGGGAGACTATGGCGAGGGGCTAGTAATGTTAAAGGCTATGGTGGGCTAAGTCATAGTCAATCATGGCGAGGAGTTGATTATGCCAGAGGCTAGGATGGACTAAGTTACGGGCCCAGTAATCGCTCGCTCGTAGTAGAGGCTAGGTTAGGGTCGAGTCACTCCTGAAGTGATGAACCAAGTTACATTCGAATGACTACGTGGTACTACTGACTACTTATAAGAAAATGTCAAGTTCTCACTATTAGTTTGAACTTTTGGTGTAATGGTAGTACCAAATCCTAACATCTTCCTTTTTGCTTCCATCCACTAGGGATTGAGACAAAACTAGGTGATGTTTGCGAGTGATGCTTATCACAAAGAGATCTTATTTTGTATCAACAAGATTGAAACCTACCCAATCAGCAGAAGATTGTATCACCAGATTCAGGTTGGTTTAAATGACAGCAGATGATTGTTTTCTCTATATTGGTCTGTCCATTTTCTCGAGCATTGATATTGGAATTTATAGTGGAATCTGGTGAGATCTATACTGATGCTATTGAAGCTCAAGCTTTCCACAAAGGTGAAACTATAACCCACACAAACACATTCATGAATGATATTGCTTTACAATATTGGTTGCCACACCAATATTATCTTCTCATTCCCCATCCTCTTTTCCTTCTCTTCTTATGCTCCTTCCCTAGTGCTGCAGTACAGGAAATTCTTTATTGGCAGGTGAGATTATCCTTCATCTGGTTGATTGCTGCCATGTGATTATCTAAGGCTGATTATAACCATCTGATTTTGGTTGGGCCGAGATTTTTCTACATGCTACCAGTCTCTGGCTTTTATTTTGCAAGTGTAGGTAGGCAGCTAGCATAAAAAATATAGACACACTAAGGATAAATTAGTTATTCAGTTACAGTGAAACACATGCTAGTGCTTATTGTGAGATTATGTTCATTAATTAATGTAATATCTGATCAAGAACTAAGAGCAATGTTGTTTACAAAAATTCAAAATGATTAAGGATTTTTTGTTTTATTCATAGGAATAAAGTAGGATGGATGAAGTGGAAAAATGCTTCTAAAGTATTTTGTGATAGGAGGATACCCTTAAAATTAAAAGAAAAATTCTATAAAAATACTATTCACGTAGTTATTATGATTCAACATGTTAGGTTGTAAAACATAATCATATGCAAAAAGTTGGTATTATTAAGATATATATACTTAGATGGATGAGTAATAATATTACAAGGGATAAACTAAAACATTATTTTATTGGGAATATAGCAGAAATTGCATCAATTGAAAATAAAATAAGAAATTAAAAGAAGTAGAAGGGGTCTAAAACTACTTGGTTAGAAATTGTGAGAAAAATTTTAAATTTATGTAATTTAATCAAATAAAAATATATGAAAGAAAAGGATTCATGTGGCTAACCCCACATAGTAGGATGATGACTCATATTGTTGTATTAAGGATTTCATTTTGTCAAAATGAAATTTTTTGTTCCAAAATATAATTTTTTACAAGCAATGAAAGCTTTTTTTCATTAATGAAAAATTAAATAAATGAATCATTATGTGGATCCTAATTAAGTTATTTTTAGGTTAGTATATTACTTCTAGGTTAAATAATAATTCTCTTATATATAGGAATTTTTAGCCTTTATCATATACATTTCTCTCATTCCATTATTTACTTACTTTTCTGTTGGTACATTCAGTACTTCTAGGTTAATTAATATGTTACTTGTAGGTTACATAAGTGATAATTCTCTTGTATACAAGAGATTGTACTCTTTTATCATATGCACCATTTTCATTCCATTACTTACTTCTTTGCAAGGTTTTTTACTCAAATATCCCTTATAAGTTTGACGTTGCACTAAATACTCCTCTTATTCTGATATTTATTACAATACCCCTTTTATCCCTTTGTTAACACTGAATATAATGGAATCAAATGTTAGTCACTTTGTGAGATTTTAGTATTTGAATGGACTATTTTACTCCTATCATTTTAGGAGATCGTATGGTTGGCATGTACAACAAAAATTATTTTAGTAGGGGCCCATTTGTAAGAAGTATTTGACGAATGAATTGGAGAAATTGATACATATGCAATGAAGATTTACTAGGGATAAAATGATCCATTCAGATGCTAAATTCTCATAAAATAATGGACATTCACTTTTGTTATCTTCAATGTTAAGTGGAGGGGTGCTTAGAACAATTGTCAGATGAACGAAGAGTACTAGAATTGAAATAAGAGGGATATTTAGAATAATGTCTGTTGTTAAGGATATTTTTGTAAAAAAACCCTTCTTCGCATGATATTGGTCATGTGTTTTAGGGAGGGAGTGAAGAAAGACCCTAGCTACCATCATTACCAATAGAAAACCCATGCATCTTTCCCTGTGCATGCTGTCCACCATGATATGTAGGAGAAGATTGAGGAAAAAAATCAATGTGTATCATGAAAGAAGCTCACACTGTTGGCCTCTGTAGTCCACGCAATCTTGATGTGACAGGAAGGTGTGTGTTGTTATCAACACATGCTGCCCTGTGTGCCGACCATGGTATTATGTCCTGCTTGAACAAGCAAGCCTTTCTTTCCAGTAGAAGTTGCCAACTAATGGATAACACCACTGTCCATGTCATAAATAAAAGGTTTGGCAATATATGCTTCTAGAAAGTCAACATGATTGAGGTTTATTTGTGCCTAGGGACAACATGAATGACCATGGTTCCTATGATTGTATTTGCTTGTTGCTCTATGATTGGCATGATTGGATATTGCCTTTACTTTTGTATTGTTATCTGAAGTCATTCTATATATTTCTTAGTGTAAGAGTTAATTACATGCTATGTTAATTTCAGAAGTGTTAGAATAAATAAATAATCTTGTAGATCCTTATTAGGTTACCTATATGCTAGTCAATAAATTACAGGTATGATGAAATTAATTTCATGATTATGTTGTGTAGGGGCAAACAATGAAGATGATGTATAAGATAATAGCAAATGCACTCAAAGAAGCAGGTCTTTCTGATTGTAATCATCCTCAGGATTATTTGAACTTTTTTTGTCTTGGAAAGTGTGAAGCAAGTTCAGGGAACTCGTCTTCAAGTCAACCTACTGATAGTAGTGCAGTATGACATTCTACTACCCTATAAATCTTTTCAAGAATAGAAGTAGACGTTCCCAAAAATTTCATCTGATTTACAATCCTTATGAAGGTGATGAAGCAAATTCATGTATTATGCAGAATTTTCCCAGTAAATTCCGAAGGTGTATGATTTATGTTCATGCCAAAGGTATGATAGTTGATGACGAATATGTCATTATTGGATCAGCCAACATTAATCAAAGATCCCTGGATGGTTCAAGAGACACAGAAATTGCAATGGGTGCCTATCAACCACATTATAACTGGGCTGGACAACAAAGACACTCACATGGCCAGGTTTGGATTTTGTTATAATGTATAAAAACTGCATACGATATGTGAATGCATGAAAAAAGTCACTGCCGATTCTCGTAATAATTTACTATTGTTCCTGTTGTTTAGGTTGATGAAATAATTAAGTTTAAGTTATATGATAAATAAAAAATATGCCTCACTACTTACTTACATTGTGATTAATGGAGTTTGTTTAACACTTTTTCACAAGTCTCAAGTGGTAATTCTATATATAAAGATTGCACTCCTTGCACAACAAGAACCTTCTATTACTTGTACATCACTAGGTATCAAGAGCTTAGGTTAACGCAAATGCTAGGATCACCAACAGCTGCCACTGGTCTGCCTTTTCTCCACACAAAAACATCACCGACTACCCCCTCACCCCCCCTTCCTCCACCTTCATTTCCTGCAGACATTGCCACCAGGACCTCCTGCCACTGCTGACAGGGCCAACAATGCCCTCCCCTGCAGCCACCAGAATCTCCAACTCTCCCTGCTGCAGCCGTTAAACTTCTGCCCACTTCTGTGTTAACAGTAGGGTAAGGTACATGCTACTGGCAGCTGGCTCCAAAGGGGTCTTGTACCTGCATCAGTTTCTTCGTCCTCTTCCATCAATGATACTAGGGGGAAAACAACCCTGTCTCTGCCTGTTTGCCTACTGTTGCATGTCTGCTTGTTATTGGTGGTATTTTACCTTCAAATCATCACTGCTTACTGATTTTCAAGACAAACCAGATCTGTCCTTGTGTTTTAGATGGGTTCCACCACCTCCCATGCATCTGATGCATTGTTATGCAATCTTAGTGGGACAACCATCAAGCTAAATGGTCTGAAAGCATGAATTCCATTTATGGTGATATCTCCTGCTTTCATTATAATCCTAGCCAGGCTGCTAGCTGGAATATGCTGGGATGCACTTGGGATCGTATGAAAATTCACATTACTTGGCAGAATGGCAAACCTTACTGGAAATTAAATCAGGTGTGTCAATTCTCTGTTTAGTCTGCTTGGAACTATGTTTGGCATCGTGCCCCTGTTCAAACCTTTTTCTGTCATATTTGGTCTAAGTTTCTTCCGCCCAAGGTTTCTTTACTGCTCTGGAAAATTATTCACAACATTGTTCCTACTGATGAAATCCATCAAACTAGAGGATACTTACTCCCTTCTAGATGTGTTTGCTGCTGGAACAATTATCATGTTGAAACTAGCTACTGATCATCTGCTCTTTAGTGGTCAGTTAGCAACTCATTGCTGGCATTGGGCTCTTGCTTTGTTCCAAGTGAAGACTGCTAAATGGATGCACTGGATCTGGCACAATCTCACCCAGAAAACCAAACCGCGTAATACCTTATTGAAATATTTTATTGCCATGCTGATTTGGGAGATCTGGAAACATAGGTGCTATATAGTTTTTCAAGACAAGCAGCTCTCCATCACAGATGTTTGAAAAGTTATGAGACAGCACATGTGGGATTTCAGGAAAATTTCTCCTATTCCTGATCATATTTTTCAGTATCTGCAGCAAAATGAACTCAATTAATTTTCTTCTTATTGCCATGAAGTATTTCACTCCTATGGTTTTCTCATGGATTGACAATCCTGGAATGCTGTCAACGGCTTGTGCTTCTTGGGAGGTCTCTTTTCAGAGGCCTCCAACAGGTCGGCGCATTCCCATTTGTGCTCTCTTTGGTTTTGTTGTACAGATAAGTTGCTATTTTTATTTTGTTCCATATAGCACATTATCCTGGAGTATATTCATCAATTTGGACAGAAGAAATGTGCAGGAAGTTACGTGGCCCTGGTGTAATACCGCTGATTGGAAGGTCTCCTCATGGATTGACAATCCTGTAACACTGTCAACAGTTCGGATTTTGTCAGGAGGTCTTTTATTCTTAAAAGACCTCCATCAGGTGGTGCATTTACAAATCAGGCTTTGCTTTATTTTTATTATCAAAAATACAGGTCTTGTTTGGATGCCTTGCAGCTCTTCCGCCTTTCAGTTGGACGCCGTGGTCCTCCTTTGGATCTTCCGAATTGTGGATGTGAGCCTGCGGAACTTCTGTCCAGTCTGAGAGAACGAAGGTTGGCTTAGAACTTCCATTTTGGTGGGCCGGAACTTCCATGGGATCAAGCACAACTAGCACCTGTGAGACAGATCTTCTGCGAACTGCGATCGGATTCCACTGACCAGAACTTCCGTTGGTATGTTAGTCGTTTACACTGGATGGGCATCACTTTGGATGGAATTTCTGTTGGCTTGGGCGTTTATCAGAATTTCCATGAAACCTGAGTGGACCTTCTGCCACCCCAATAAACAAACTTCCCATGGCATTGTATCATGCAACTTCGTTGAAGTCCTTTTTGATATTAACTTAAAATCCAGAAGTTATGTTCCTTACCAATAAAGCAACAGTCTTCGTGCATCACATCAAAAAATATTCTGGGAGGATAGGGAAGTAACAGAATTTAAAGCTGTCTTAAGTAGTTCAAAAAGATGTTTATAAATTTGATATGTATGAAGAGAAGTTGCTTTTCATGAAATCGGCTCAATTTTAGTCTTTCGATATACTCATATAAATGTGATTGGTAAAATGCTAATGCTTCTCAAATTTATGATCATATGTATAATGAACCCAAATTTATCCAACATTATTGTCATCTTGAACATCAATTTGACAAAAAGCTAACACATGTCAGATTTTAGTGGAAATGCCACTAGTGGCTTATGAAATATAAGGAAGTTTACAAGAAATGATATGAAACTACAAATTTTTGCATGAAATTTTGGGAAAAGTTAAAGTAATCAATAATAAAAATATAGAAATAATTAAATTTAATTTTTAAACATTTATGACATTAAAAAATACTTTGAAATTAGTGGAATAGAAGAAATTTTCTAATATATAGTAGCAATGTTCTAAAAATCAGAAAATACTTTGGATAACACTTAGATGATGGATTCCTTGCCATGAAAATCTTAAATCTAATCATAAAAGTTATAGATTTACACATTCAAAATGAAAAAAATTTGAAGAGAGAGAACAAGAAAAAACTTGCATTAGATGGCAAGACAAAAAGATCCTGATAAGGGAACATAGATAAAAGAAAGCTCCAACAATGTAAAGTGGCAATACCATCAATGAAGAGTTGGAGAAGAAGAAACTAGAAGAGAAAAGGAGGAGAAATGAGATAGTTGTACATAAATGAAAGGAGGGAGATACTTTGAATGTGAATATTGGCATGTCCGTTGACATGGACCAGCCTTATTATAAAATTAATTGGCTTTTGCTTGCATGACATGTCAACATCAACATGGTATCAACTTGGCCTCAACATTTTGTAAAAATGACACCCACCCATATTTTGTATTAATCATTAGAAATTCTAACATCTGTTGTTGACCTGTTGATGAGATGCATTGATTTTGAAAAATTTATTTTAACCATAGACGATATTTTTGTTAATATATTTGAATATTACTTTCTCCTTTCTCTTTTAAGTTGAATTATATAATGAAAATTTAAAATAAATTATAAAATTTGGAGACTTTTTTGGTTTGGACAATTTTCTTATTACCATAAGTTTAAATTGAAGGACTCTTTTGTTCAATGATGTTTTTGTTGGTTCCATTTTCTCACATTCCTCTCAGCTCATCCCATGAAATCCTTAATTTTCACCTTACATGTGCATGGACTCTTCAATGCATTGCTAGCTCCTCTGTATGCAGGTTCTGTGGTAAGAATTCTTGAAATAGTGTGTATAATGGTCTGCTTCTGTTTACTTGTTTATGCAATATCATGTTAATTATACATGCATGCTTCAGAACACTCTTCACATATTTTGCTTTTAAGTTATTTTGGATTTTTTCTTGCTTGTGATTATAAGGTTGAGTTAATGCCAAAATTTAGTGTACGAGGAATCTGGCAGAGACTTCGTGATTCTTATCCAGAAGGTGAAAATACTTCTGATGATGCCATCACAGTATTCACAGGAGTAAGTTAACTGATATATCGGAGTCTTCATGTTTTATTCATTTCTATGAAGGTTTGCTAGTATCTACAGATTCAATTTGCTAAAAATGTGTGGTACCAAAATATTCTGACAATGGATGTTAATAGAATTTAGAAAAATTCTCTTATTATTTGTTCGACCATGTTGCCTTTTTTCATAGGCAATCTATTGATATTGAACCTGAGATATTTGACCATCATAACACTACATGGGGAATTCAGGTTCCAACAATGTATACAAGGCTCTTACAAGGTTATGAATCAATGGAACCAGAACTGCAATCAGCTTCTTCATCTGCTGCCCACAGGTTACGTCTTATGGTAATTTTTATGGTCATCTTTATAATAAAAGCTTTCAAGGAGCACACTTTTGCAGTTCCATTGGGTTTAGTGAAAATGCTTGTTCTATCCAAAAAATGTCTTCTGAATATCTGACGGTTAAGTAGACTTTTCATTTTATTTTTGTAACATCTCTATTCTATTAGAATACTCTTATCTGGTCCCTTTTAGGATATTTTAATCTTTATTACCTTAATCCTATTTTAAGGTTTCCTTTTGTTTAACATGATTCGTTAGAAAAGTCCTACATAATGATAAGTCTCTCTATTCACTACCCATAAATACTTGTAAATATATAAATAATCTACAAGTGAAAGATAGTATTTGAAGTCTTACATTGAGTATGAAAGGGATGAAACCTAGACGTATATAATGATAAATTCCTCTATTCACTACTAATTGGTTTTGTGCTGAAATTTCACATGATCTCTCATATGGTCAAATATACGTTTCATTTTATTGTTAGTGTTTACCAATCTTGGAATCACTATATCTATGTATGTTTTGTTTCCTACTTCACCCTCTTTGTGCTGACTTTTGTTATGTTTATCTTTTATTTCCCAATATGATCTCTTTATGTTCAGTGCGATTGGTTTCAAAATAAATTTAGCAGACGCCAATGTGTGACACCCTTTATACTAATGAATTTAAAGTAGGTCAGGCCTCTACCTTATAAGATACTCCACATCAAGCACACAAACTTTAAAGAGGAATAGTTGGACCCTCTAAAAGTTTAGGCAAATTGGATTTGGGTGAATGAACCTTTGAACCTAAGGAGGAGTTACCACCTAGTCTAATTAAAGGTTAAATTAGGAAAACTTATATGATACATGTTTACATGCAGATGACACCATTGCCTAGAGAATAAGGCTCATTGGGCCTAAGTAGTTCGGAATAAGTTTTTCGAGTACGTGTAGGGAAGGTGTTAGGTACTTCATATGCCTAACTTGTTGACCTCTCGGGTGGTTTAATAGGTGCTAGTTTATATGATACATTTGTGCATCTAAGTGTGTAATTAATGAGTTAAGCTCTTTGAAACCCAACATGATATGGGCCTTTGGGCCCTTAAAGAAGAGAGGCTAAGGAAGCCTAAGGGAAGGTCATGTAAACACCTTCCAACCTGTTTGTTAGGTTGAAGGTGGACCCTAATGAACCTAGTTTAACATGTTGTTATAGACTAAGTTTAAAGATAAAAAACCCAAATATAATGTTATAATGCATGACATGTGAATGCATGAGTTTTGCATAATTAAAAATATGGAACCTTCATGCAACATGTGACATGATACAATATGACGCATGACTTATTTAGCTAAGTTCCATTTTAGTAAATGTGATGATGCATGCCCCACCTTTACTTACCTTTTCCTTGATTTTAATCAAGGGAACATACCATTTATGATGCATGACTTACCTTTTCTAGGGTATCCCTTAACTTAAGGTTGACACATACAATCCTAAAATGATGCATGAATATGACAATATGCATGTATATGGTACATAAATAAATAAAATTGCATATCTCCACATGGTTGCATGTAGGTTGATGGTCGATTGATGTGTTGACCAACTAACAGGGTGGTTGACTAGTTGAGGGGTGTGGGTTGATGGTCGATTGATGTGTTGACCAACTAACAGGGTGGTTGACTAGTTGAGGGGTTGGTTGACGAACTCATGGACTTGGTCAACTACCATGTGAGGTGGGTGATTGGTTGAACGAGCTAGCTCGTTCGGTGGTTGACTTTGGTCGACTAACCCGTTGACCACTTGACAAGTTGACCACCCATAAAAATGACAAAAAAGCAAATACACACTGGGAGCACATAATAATTTCTTGTGTCTTCTTCAATTGATTCTTGTTTAAATGCTTTTTCTTTTCAACTTTGGAAAGTATTTTTCTCAACCAAGGATCTCAATTGAACCGTGATCTTCCTCAATCTTTAACAAGAAAACTCATCTTATTTTGGATATTTTTATATCCAAAACCTATATAACAATAAACACATATATTACCACAGCAATAAACTCAAGTAGTTTTTAAGTAGTAGATATTCATTATGAATAGAATGACAATGATAAAGCATCACTTTTCATTATTATAAGGATACATGCCTTTTCTATTTCAGACAAGCTAAAATTTTTGTAGTATATTTTTTCCTTCACAATTTCATTTAAAAAGCAGATAGAATAAATTTAGTTGAAGATCTTTAAAATGAGTTAAATGAAATTCAAGTAATTGATGTTCCAGATGTTTCTGAATATGTGAAAAGAGAGTCAGAAGTGAAATTTACAATTGAACAAACTTAATAGTGAAAAAAAGAAATTGCTTATAAAATGCATATAGATATCATGCAAGCAATGCAAAATGAAAGAAATTTGTGATTTTCATGTGTTTTTTCTCAAAAAGCTATGGTTGAAGTATTATGCAAATGTATCGATATGTTTGAATTGTATGACGTTATATAATTCATGAATTTTATAACATTTGATAACTCCTATGTTATTACATACATAAACATGCATATTACAAAAATTTTCTTCTTTGTTTTTCATTAACTGTACAAATGCTCAAAAAACATTTTGTGACGTGCACAAATGCCAAAAAAATG